>WYDI02023228.1:65581-78743 GCA_009867235.2 Psittacus erithacus
CTCACGCACACCGGCCCCGGAGGAGGGGAAAAGGGGGAACAGAAACGCGGGGCTTAGACTTCGCCTGTGAGGGACGGGGAGGCTGGCTCTGCGCCTCGGCTTTCCTCCCTCTCTAGGCAACACCGCCGGGCTTTTCGCAACCGCTCCCCGCAAGGCGAGACCGGCCGGGAGGGAAAGGACGGGACGAGGCGGGGCGGAGGGCACAGGGTGTCGAGGCCGGTGCCTTTCAGCCGAGGCATCCAAACAGCGGCCACCCAGGCAACGGCGGACGCTGCGGCAACGTACGCAACACCGCGGGGCGGGTTTGGCAGCGCCCGGCGCTCACCGCAGCCCGCTGGGCTACCGGCCGTGAGGGAGAGCCCGGCCGGGCTGTGACAGCCGCGCCGCCGCGCTCCTACCTGGGAGGGACCGCCCGAGGGGACGCGCTGCCCGCCGGCTCCCGCCGCGCCCCGTCCTGCCGCTGCCGCCGCCGCCGCGCCGGGCTCATGGGCTCAGCCCCGCTCCCTCGCCGCAGGGCTGGCTGCCAGAGTGAAAGCGGCCCGGGCCATTACCCTGGCGCAGCGGCGGGGCCAGCCCTTCGCTCGGGCCAGTCGGGGCGGGCAGGGGGAGGGCTGTGCCGCCGGGGCCGCCCCTCGGGGCTTTGACAGCGAAGCTGCGGGGAATGAGGTCTGCTTCCCCGGCAGCCCCTCACGGCCTCAGCCTGCCAGGGAAGGGGAAAGGGCCGGAGACCCCGAGCTTGCCGCACCTCCCTGCGCCCCGTGAGGGAGTCCGCTCCTTCCCGCTGCCCGCCTGGCGGTGAGAGGGCCTTGCGTTTGCCGACTTGATGCCCCAATGATCCATTGCATTTTCCTCGCACTGCCCCACTGCCAAAGGCCTGGGGCTCCTCTTCCCTTTCCCCACGAAATTCGAGGGTCCCCCATGCTTGCACACCAGACACACAACAGGCAGGAGCCACGGGACACCCGCAAACCACCCAGCCACCGAACAGCCAGCAGCACCCTATAAACAACTTCTGTGCAAAAGCCACAGTGACTGCAGTGTGCCACAAAGGAGCAGTGGGAGAAAGCAAAAGCCTTGCCAACAGCCTGGGCCCAGGGAAGCAGGAGATGTAACAGAGGTGGGAACAACCTGGCCAAGACATTTTGACCACACAGTCTCAGGTGCATTCAGTGCTTCCGTTTATATGGTGGCCATTCGTCCTTTCATTCCTGTCCTACAGGTGCCTGGAGATGGCACACTCCAGTAGAAACAATTAGGCTAGCTCCGAGCAAGCAGCACAGAGCAGTGACATTTGCGCTGGCTCCTCACAGGCCAGCTTGGGTCTGGAAGCAATCTAGCTGGGTTTATTAGCTTGGGCCTGGTTCCAAGCAAATACAGGCTGAGCTATGGTGTGCAGCTTTGCATCAGCGTGCTTTATCAGCCCACTCTCTGCTGGCGCAGGGATGCCTGCACCCTGCTGCCCTGCACACTGCTGTCAGCACAGGTGCAGCACAGCAGGTCTATAACACAGGGCAGACCCAAGATAGGAGTGACTTGGTGTCATCCTTGATTTACACGGACGTGAATAAGACAGACATCTGGTTGGAAATCATGACCGTTCATATTAGACCTAAAGAAGAGGCTTGGGAGATTTAGCATGAGAAGGAAGGACAGCTACTGATCTGGCATCTTGCTGCACCCCTCCTGAGGAGCATTCCACAGCTAGATGACAGAGATCTTCATCTTCTGGCAGCACAGATGCTGCACAGAGTGCCTCACTCACACTTTATCCAACCCCTTAATAGCATATGCCACCCTGCAGAGTAAAGGAATGGTTCAAGACAGGAGTGCATAACTTTTTCTTAGCAAATGCTATGAATGTTGTGGATTTGGTGGGAGGGAGACAACTGTCCATGAGATTTCAAGGTGGAACAAGCAGTTCTGGGAGCAGCAGTGCTTAGGAAGCCTCATTTGCAGTGCCTCTCCTCCCGCCTGCCCAGCACAGATGCCCTGTCGTCTACCAAAGCAGCTTTCCAGCTTTTCCCCTCAAGAAGGGCAGTAATGAGGTCTCTTTCTTCTGTAAGACCACATCTTAAATTGTCAGAAGTTAATAGCTCTCTGTCAAACATGGTTAAAAACTGGTAAATGTCCTCAGAATAGTAGGAGGAGCAAGATGCTACAAAAAGGGAGAAATTCCCACATTATAGGAAACAAAACTAAATATTAACTACCTGGCACAAACAGTGGATTTTAATGATGATGTCCTGGGGATTTTAAAAGCAAGTACAAATTGTCAATGTACATTATCCCTCTGCATGGCTGCTCTCTACAGCCACACAACACCTCTCAGGGCTCTGCTGACCTATGCTCATTCCCCAGTCCTATCCATCTGCAGGGCCATCAGGACTGAGCCACTTTCTCTTTGATTTGGGAATGCTGAAGGCACCTGGCAGTGCTACCAGAAACAGTAATTATTGAAGACACAAATACACTGTGGTAAAGCTCTAAACCCCAGTGACGTGAAGAGGCAGTAAAATTTCCTGAGGGAGATACTATTCCAGAACACAGTGTAACCAGTGCAGGAAAGAAGTAGGGTTTAGCTGAACACGGGTTTAGCTTGTGCAAATTATTACAGCTATGCTGATATACACTGCCTGAACACTGAAACTAGAAGGGGTTTCCTAGAAAACAGGGAGTTTTCTAACTTCCTAGGGGGGAATTGTGGTACGGAATCTTCCCACAGCAAGCAGGGAAAGGACACTTTCAGCTCTTGGCTGCTCTGACCTCATTAGGCCACGTTATTCCCCATTCCATACCTCAGGACACGCATGCCGCGCTCTGACCCGCTGTTTCTCTTTCTTTTTATCACTATGATCCAGAGTGTTCTGCAAAATACCGGCAGGTGCCGCCACTCGCTCAGCAATAGCGCAGGGCTGAGCTGCTCTGCAGGCAGAGGGGCACAGAGCCTCCTCCATACTCAGCGCACCCTCTGAGCAGGCGTTAAAACAACCTAGGAAGGCTTCAGGCTAAAGCACATCCCAGCTCCAAGCTTCAACAGGGCGTAGGGTTAAGGCCCTTCACAGCAGGATGAGTTTCTACATGGCAGGTCATCTCATAGAGTTGTAGCCTGCATAGCTCAAGCTGCAGGCACCCACATTCCTTCCCACCCATGGATAAAGTTTCTCACACACCACTGTTTCCTCTGTTTCGAGTGTCTTTGGAGCTGCCCTATCTTTGCTGGGACTATCCATCCCTGGGTTTGAGCAAAAGAAGCAGGCGGTAGATGGAAATCCTCCTCCAGACCCGGCTGTGCCCTCCAAACAGAGACTCAACACCCCTACAGCTGTTCCAAAGCAACAGCTTGGCTCCTGCAGCAAGTCTACAGACATGGGAGGACCAAGTGCCCCTTGAATCACTGGACTAATAAAAAGAGTTCAGTAGTTCCCTTTCTCTGCTGAATCAGAAGATGTTTCACATGTTTCAGTTCTGGAACAAAGGCCAAGCAAGTGCAATCGTGGCTAAGACTGTTGTATGCCCTGGGTCACCATAACTTTGCTGTATGCACATACTGTACAGCACATACTGATTCACCCAATGTTGTCATTACATCCATGAACTAGATGGGTGTCTCCCCTTCTGTCCTTGTGAAAACCAGTCATTGGCCTTTCTTCCCATGACAGCAATACTCTTCCTTTAGTAGAATGTGGGGGGGGGAGATTTCTCCATACTAGCCTTCTTGTTCAACATTCCCAGTTGCCAAGGGTTGCAGACATGTGTCACAGTATGGCCCACAGCTAGCCCAGCTGCCTTTTCCTTCTGTTAATGAAATCCCCATCACCAAAGCAGACCTTCCAGTTGAGGCACACAGGCCATCTTCAGTCCCTGAAACTAGTCCCGGGGTGTTGCTTCATTTCAAGTCAGATATGAAAAGCAAGGTTGCAATTTGGGATAAAAAGTCCCAGGAAGAATGCAACTGCTTGCCTGAATATTCTCTCAGTAGGTCAAGTGGGTAGGACGCAGGTGATAAGTAACCAGAGACTTGCCCATATGCCCCTTCACTCCTAGTTGGTGACCGAAGAAAGAGAAAACAGACAGTAATCTAAGGCTAGCTCAGGTTGGGACACAATCATACCTCAGAGCAACTAAGAAAAAGCCAGGACATAGACAATTGCTTGTGCAATGGTGCTGGTTATGCTGATTGGTGTCCTTGGAGCCAGATGCTGCTGAAACACCAGCAAGATCCTTGGCCTCATGGATCTGGGCGTTGCTGGTGGTAGGATAAGGCAGTGACACCAAAATCAGCTCCTGAACCACATCAGCCACAGAAACTAGGCAGTCCTGTACCACTACAGCACAGTTAGCATAACTGTGCCTGAGCACACACAGGGCCCAACTCAGAGCTTACACAGAGCAGTGAGGAGGAAAACACGGTTTAAACAAGTTTGATACTTCAGGGTTTCCCTGCTGATACCAGCTAAGATCATGTCATTGCCACAACAGCGATTTTCTCAGGGTCTACAGGTACTTTTGCAGACATGAAGCCTCTTTGCCCCAGACAGTATGAACCTCTGTGGTCACTGCTGCACAAGCAGAGGCACAACTGTCCTGGCTTGAGATGACACTGAATATACAAGGGAAGCGAGAGATCATCTCTAACAGGTGAGGGGAAACAGTGGGGGAAAGGACATTATGTGAAGAGGACCCCAGTTTGCCAAATCCAGTCTTCAAGGTGTGCTCTTTACCTTTGTCAGGAGCAGAGGGTTGTAACTGGCCTCCACATTATAGCTGGTCACAAACCGGATCTTCAAGAAACCCGTGGAAGCTGAAAACTCCAGTTCCCCAAGCAGTTCTGTGGGAGGAGAGGAATGAAGCAGAACGGATACAGGTAAGGTGAGCTGGGTAGAGCAAACAAGCAGAGCTGAAGAATTAATCTCTAGTTCACATACTGAAATCTCTGCTTCTATCCCAGCAGGCAACATAATTGAATTTCAAAAGGACACAATTGAAATTGTGAGGCCTTTGTGTAACTGCTGCAGTTTAGACAGAGGTGGGAGGTGTTACCATAATCATTCCGTTAATATAGGACAAAACAAGCTCTCTGGTAGGAGAAATAACAAACTTTGTTATAAATAACCTGGCTGCAAACGAGCTGTCGATTCGCACACAGCAGTTTATTCACAAAGGCATGCCAAGTCCAGACTCGTTTTTGTTTTAATTTACTGCACCACAGATAGTAAAAAAGAAACAACCAAACAAAAACCGAGCCAAAGGGATTGTCTCTGTAAGTATGCCCATTTCTTGGAGATTGCACATATCCCTTTAAGGTAGCACAAAGCCCTACTTTATAGTGGTTTCAATGACGTCCTGAATTAAGACAGCAGGGTCAAACTGATCACACATTATCTAGTGATGTACTCAACCATTGCCTCATAACTTACAGATTTGTTTATAGCTCTTGTAGTTAGAAAAAATAAATTCCTCATATCACTGTGGTTTATCTTTCAAAAACAAATCTCTTTTCAATAGCTAGCATATTTGGGGAAATCATACAGTAATCTTGAATCCACCTTTGTCTTGCAGACACTGCAAGAAGTGACCAGCATCTCCAAAAGCCACTGTTAACACTACACATCTCTCCCTCCCTCCTGCCTCTCCAGGCAGAGTGAACTGCCAATTAAGCAGTTCATTCTAGAGGACTTGGAGGAAAAAAAACCTGTAAAGAAGGGTTTAACCAGCCTCCATTCAGGATGGGGTTATTTACACCTGCAGTTACCTTCCTCAGATATTCACCTGTATTATTTCTCTGCATCAGTCCATAAATAGATGCATCTCTCACATCATGCATACACAATGCTGGTAGGAAAATAAACTTCAGTAACAAACAAATAAAAAAACCTAAAGACAGCACGACTTAAAGATGTTCAGTGTGTAAACCCCAATCCTCAGCATTGGGACATGCCAGGAATAGAATTGCTGGGGCAACCTTGATTCATGCCTACTATAAATGAGTTATAGTACTGGCATTATAGCACAGCCTCCAGTTATTTTGCCTGGGGATCCATATATTCAGGGCACTGAAGACAGTGAAAGCTGAATGAGCAGCCAATCACTCTTCTGTTTCTTCTTTATTGGCATAGTGTCTGGACCACACATTGAATATATTTACTGCACAACAGCCAAGCCCTGTGCAGAATACGGAATTATTCGTTTATTCCAGGGCATTTCTTCACTGTCTGTCACTGCAGCAGCCTAGTGATTTGCAAACAAATATGTTGTTATCATCATTGGAGGTGAGGGATGGTAGAGTTGGACTAAACCCCATTTCACAACAGAGGCCCAGAAGCCAAAAGCTTCAGTCTGAGTGCAAAACTTGCAACAAAGACTCACTCCAGGTTATTTAGCATTTCCCATCATTGTATGTCATAGAGCCCATTTCCAGTTACGCTAGTTAGACTCAACCCTTGGCATCTCAAATGGAGCATGCAGAAACTGGGAGACTAGCAAAGAGTAGCCACCCGTGAAGAGCTGAAGTGCTGCACAGGATCTCTGTGATAAAGGACAAACCCATTTCTCCCTGGCAAAGTTCAACTTACAGTAACTGTGGGACTGGACTTTCTCTTCCTACAGCACTCGTGGTGGGTGCCGATAAAGCCTTCCCGAGCTGACTGCCAGTCTCTGAAAAGGCAACAGCCGCCTCAAGTATCTTTGAGCTGCAGCCGTGTGCTCAGAGCAAAACTTCGTACCAGCACCGACAGCAAGGTACACAGCCTGGCGCCTCCCCAAACCTGCTTTGAGCAGTGACCTCTGCTGGTAAACAGACAGGAAACCCAGCGGTTCACAAAGCTGGTGCCCCAACTACCTGGTTCTCAAAGCTCACCCTGAAGGTAGTCACTCAGCCTGGCTCTTGATCTGAAACATCTACCATTAAGCCCACAACTGAAGCGTGCTGAGCGAGAGCATAACCTATAACAATCTTAACCTCATAGAAGGCTCCCAATTCCTTCAAAATTCACTCCAGGGCTCTCACCATACCTTTACAGACAAGATGCAGTTGAATACAACAGCATGCCCCAGCACTGTGCTTCAGTAGTCAGATTTACAAGTTCTGTGTCAAGAAGGGAAAGCAAAGCCTGTATTTGTGTGGTTTGGGCAGGGGAAGGAGAGTAGCTCACTATACACTCAGCACCTGGCTCCTTTGATGACTGTGTGAGTACATACATGTGTGCTGCTTAGGCCACAGTTCTTTCTGAAATTCTTCTTACTTCAGGATCTGACTCCTTAGGGGGAATCAAAGGAAAAAAAGAAAAGAGGGAACTTACATGCCATTGCCACCTATTAGAAGAGTCAGCTAGTGTACCAAGGGGGAACTATTCCCCCTTGAATTTGTGGTTTGATCTCATGACAGGCTCCAAAGACACCATCTTCATCTACCTCCTGCCTAACTCTGCTGCAGGCCCAAGATTTTTGCAAGGGCAGAAAGGTGAGGTCTTCCCCAATTTATTTTGTGTCTTCTGAAATCAGTGTGCTGTAGGTTCTGCTTTTTTAGACACAAGCGAGCTGCACAGTTTGCTTATACTACAGGTTTGTCCAAAGCTGATACTCCAGATGCAAATCTCTACCATAAGTCTGCAACATTCTGATGTGAGAACATCCGCTTATAACACAAGAGCCTGGCAAACCACATTCTGGATATGTCCACAGCACCCAAATACATTTAATCCACATAGCAAATATATTAACACACTACTGGTGATGGAAAATATTAAGACCAGAGGGGGAGGAAGGTGTGTGGGTAGTGGGGAGGGTCCTCAGCTTGCAGTATCTGTGATGATTCCACCCAGACCTTAATCTTTTTGTTGCATCTTTGTAGAAAGGTGGTGATGGGAATGGTGGGAGCTCAGCTGCAATCAATAGGAAAAGCCCTGCAGCTACCAAATGCCTGCCTGAATGTGCTCCAAAAGCACTGCAACCTGCCACCATGCTTTCCCTGTGAAAAGGGGTCAGCACTGCACATGGCAAGAAGCACCTCCATAGCTGAGGGTACTCCTGGGGCCACCTCATGTGGATTCATGTACACCCAACCCACTGAAAACACCAGGCCCTCCCCCCGGGGCCTCGCACATAGCTGGTTCCAGTAGCTGGGAGGGAAGCACATAGGTCACAAACTGCACAACTTGCCTGTGACTGAACAGATACCAGCAAATTCACCAGCAAGAGAACTGTACTTCCTCAGCTGCAGCTGGATGCCTCTGCAGGGGCACTTGCCTTGCCCTCGGAGCCATACGTGTATCTCAGTAGGTGGGAAGATGGCTGCTGGAGGCCTTAAAACACCAAGCACAGCACACACAGTACAGCCTCTGTTCAAAGCAAGCAACAACAGAATCGAAACCACTTCATTTCAAGGGCACATTCAGGCCCTGAGCTGCCACTGGCAGCGAGACAATTCTCCAAGTGGCAAAGTGCTCCTGTTGAGGGAGCAAGTCGTGCCCAGCTCCCTCAGATACAGCAGTACGCAATAGCTTCAAGGACAAGGGCCACTGCATTTGTCCACCCTCAGTCTGAATTTTCAAACCTGTACTGCTTAAGAGCTAAAGCCTCTATTTCGTTACTCTTTTGTAACACAGAACCAGACCTGAGCCATCAACTGCATACCTCGTCACAGTGGCAGTGGAAATAATTTCAGATACCCTTAACTCCAGCTAACCTGCAGAGAGAAGCAGATGGTTCTGAAGGTTACCAGAATGCTACCAGTTCCACTTGTGCATGCGGTAGGGAATCCAGCAAGAGGATGCAGCTCAGCTTTCAGATGGTTAAACGGATGAGAAATAATACCAAGGGTTGAGGGATCCAATTTAACTGCAGGTACAAAGAAGCCAACTGTAAAAAGACTTTATTTTTTCCCCTTTATACTCAGAATGCAGAAATGAACTTGAGGGACTCTTCCCATATCTCAGAGGTTTCACAGACCGATTATTTTTATGTTAAGACAGAAGTATATAAAAGAATTTGAAATACCAGCATGGTTTGACAGAGGAATATAATTATTCCCAAAGCCAAAACTAGAATAAGATGTTATCCCTCTTTGAGTTGTGCGAGCCAGTTGCTGCGTCTTCAGAGGACACCCAACATATGAGTTGTGTGAGCCAGTTTTGCTGCGTCTTCAGAGGACACCCAACATACACTTTGTATTCTTGTACACTTAGATTCATGAGCATGAGATAATGTTAAAGATACCCTTTTAAGTAAAAACTTAAAAAAAAAGGTCTACAGCTCTTTAAGAATTGGAGCTTTTAAAGAAACCACAAAGCAATCAGCTTTTGAAAGCTCTTCTGTCATACACAGAGAATGCCATGAATCACTCGCACATTAGCAGATGTCATGTGCAAATCTCAGCTGCAACACAAGGAGGACAGACCTCAAGCACTTTGGCATCAAAAAGAAGTCTGCATTTTAAGCCTGCTGCTGACAGCCATAACACTGGTAATTACAAATCACAGCTTATAGTGGTGGGAGTGTTGCAGAAAATACCAGAGCAATAAAAATACAGTTCTGCACCTGTTTAAATGCATGAAAAATGTATTTGAAACTTTCTGGGTCAGCAGGTACACCTGAGGTATGAGCTAAGGCACTGTGTTAGCTCCAGGTGCACACTGCAATACCTGCAAATAAGCAAATTAACTTAATTAATAAGCCAGGCAGGCAAGAAGCTTTGATTGCAATAGTCAAAGCTGTAGTAAAAATTAAGTCTTTAAAAGACTGTGCCTAGACCTTTCAATATAACAGAAGGCTGTCCCTCACCTTACAGTGCTTGCTGTAAGCCATCTGAGTGCAGAAGGAACAAGGCAGTTCTAATTTACACTATCATATCCAACAGTGTCTGCATTACAAGAAGATGACATGTCTCTGTACTGAGGAAAGCAATACACAGCTCTCACTATAGATTTAGGCTTTTATCTCTTACCCAAACCTTATAGGCCCCTAAAGAATTATGACTACACAACCACTCACTGTCAGCTGATGTTTCATCACACCAACATAACTGACACTGTAGTCATTTTGGGTCTTCTATCAAAAAAACCTTCCAAAAAAACAGCACTAACAGAACTGGGAGAATGATCCAAATTTTGTTTTCTCTTACTCTTAAAGCTTCATTTAGCTTACTGTTATCTCAAGGACATTAAGTAAGGTACTGCAGCTACATCCAAGCTCTTCATACTCCATACATGTTTTCTAGTGTAGGTATCACAATAACTGGAGTCAGTTTAAAAACAGAGTAGTTTGTTTGCAAACATTTCGGACAGGTTTACTTCCAGATAAAAAGCTTCAAAAGTGCTTTGAAAAAGACATTTTTCCACCAGAAGTTAATGTATATTGTTCTGAATTAAAAAAAACTGATACACAGCAAACATCCTCCCTATCCCCCTTTACAAAGAGCTGTTGATCCAAACTTTAATTCATAGTACCATTATCTGGAGGTTTTACTAAATGCAGTAATGCCTCCTGTATGTTTGAGTGTAGATCAGAACTTAGTTTCCTAGGTCACCTTAAAGATAAAATCCAAGCTGATAGCTTTTCAAGCCATGTTTGTGTCTTAATAATGCCTTTCTGCACACCCATTTTACTCTGAAGGAGTATTTCCGTCTTACAGAAGAGTGGCATGGTTTATTCCTGGGCACATCTGTTTCGTACTCTTAAAGAACACACTTCATCTGCACTAAAAGTGTTACCAACTAAATTTGTGGAACACTTAGGCCCACTAAGTATCTCTGTAAACATCTACTCAGCCCTTTAGCAGAAAAGGGCAGGGAAAGAATACATCATGAAAACCAGTGAAGGATCTGAGTGGCAAAGTAACGTGGATAATCCCCAATGTCACAGTCTTATGTAAACTAAGAACTGGCATGTTCTCATTTGTAAGAGATATTAAAAGAAGGCAAGATGAATTTTAAAAAGAAGTTTTATTATACAAAATATGATTCAAACCTGGGAGAGCTCTTCACCAGTTGTAAGAGTTTTGTCCAATGACTTGTACTTCCATACATCTTTCCCAAATGCCAGGATAACAAGGCTCATTAGTCCCAATTCCTTCTTACCCAGAGCGCTGGAAAAAAAACCCAATGTAGCAGCATCAAAATCTTATTTATTCTTTGTATTCCAAGAATTGCTGAAGCCTTTTCTTATGTTCTGTGGACACTTGCACTGCACTAAAACAAACAAATGCAGCATATAAGATTCTACATTCAATGCAATACACCACAAAAATAAAGCTTCATGCCAAAATTGAGTATACAGTGAAATCAACAGTTACACTGAAGCTACATTCTAGAAGACCCAGCTGTATGAGAAGCCTACATTCCAAGACAGAAAGGGTACATTAACCCTTAAAACTGTCAATTCTCAACAGCTGCCACAGCCTATTTCCTTACCTTTAAACACACACAGGCAATTGTTCAACTTGCACAAATGATTTAGGTAAGAAAGAATCTCTTCAAATGTTCTCTCTGTATATCAGCACTTGCAAACTGAGTGACATTTCATCCCTTCAGGGATGCAGGGATTTTTGTCCCCACATATTCAGAGGCCACATATGAAAGTCTGCCTGCTGCAACAGCAGCTGAGCAAGAGCCATCGGATCAGACAACCAAGCAGCAAGGGAATTCGATTATTTGGACCCTTCACAGGATTTTCTCCTCACAGAACAGACAATTGTCACAAGTAGCTTTGCTTTCTTTTCAACAGCTAAGATTTAGTAACTACGTGGTTATTTGTGGACTGCTTCTAAAGAGTCCATGAAAAGTCACTATCAAAAATTGCCCAGGAATCTATGAATAATAAGTTTCTAAAGGGGACCTAATACCTACACAAGAACTTAAGGTTCCACAAGCAAGAAAACCAAACAAACCTAAAATACCATGTTAGAATAATGAGCAGAGGGGATTTTTGCCCAAACTTCCCTTTTCACAGGTCACATTAATTAAAACTAAATTTAGTAAGCAAGCAACCATGAAAGAGTTCTTACTTCAAGTGCTCTCCAAAGACAGTAGTTATCCGGTACAGGGCTGTTTTCAGAGATGCTCTAAGTGCAAACCGTAGAGTTTTATAGGAGGTATCCACCAGACTTCCTGACACCCTGGGGGGCTTGCTAGAAACATGAGGCAGTTTGAAGTGTCTGTCTACAACCTGATTGAGAGACACACAGATGAACTGGTTTCATCTGTTCAATTATTTCACAATGTAACTAGCAACATGTTTATGTCAAGCAAAGCAAAAAGCAAGTACAAGTTCAGACATTCCACCAAGGCACACAGAAATGGATTGGAGACTGAGCTTGACCTTGCATTTCCCGGCCATCAACATGAGCATTGAACCAAGTTCTGTGAAATAAGATTCTCTGCAGCACAAATACAATTCTGCCCTATATTATTACTTGCTTCTTTCACAAATAATGTTACTGGCTTTTTCTTCTTCCCCCTGGTTCTTGGAATAGATGACTTACATTGAAGAACATTAATAACCTCTAAATTCTTTCCAAGAATCTTGATCAAGGCAGTGTAAAATGATTATGTCAATGGGAAACACACAGCCTTGGAAACAAATCTGGATTTCTTTTTTTAAATACACATTACACATACATCAGTAATTTGAGAGTAATGTCCTAGTGTTAGTAGAGACACACCACACAGATCTTATCTCCTGTGATTTGCAATGTCTCCAGGCTGCACCAGGAATTGTGTACAGCAAATTAAAGATTAAATCCTAACTCTGCATTGAATATAGTATCATAATTGCTGCATCCCTGACATAAAGTCTGAGCACACAGCTCAGTTAAATTTAAGGAATGAAACATTCCATTAAAAACATGCTGTCTAGTTTAGCATTTTTAAAAACTTCCAAGGTTTTTATTCAGCTGATTCACAATCAGCTGAATAAAAATCACCTCCCATACGAAGATAGGCTGAGAAAGTTGGGGCTGTTCAGCCTGGAGAAGAGAAGCTGCGTGGAGACCTCACAGCAGCCTTCCAGTGTCTGAAGGGGGCCTACAAGGATGCTGGGGAGGGACTCTTCATTAGGGACTGTAGCAACAGGACAAGGAGTAACGGGTTCAGACTTAAACAGGGAAAGTTTAGATTGGATATAAGGAAGAAGTTCTTTACTGTGAGGGTGGTGAGGCACTGGAATGGGT
>WYDI02023229.1:0-15925 GCA_009867235.2 Psittacus erithacus
GGCATTGGAACAGGCTGCCCAGGGCAGTGCTGCAGTCACCGGCCCTGCAAGTGCTCACACACCGTGGAGACGAGGCCCTCAGTGCCATGGGTTAGTGGTGGCCTTGGCAGTGCTGGAGAAGGGCTGGACTGGATGAGCTTAAAGGGCTTTTCCAACCTGATTGACTCCATGATTCTAAGCTGCAGACATCAGCCTGATCGAGGGAGGTGAGGCTCAACCCCTCCAGTTAAAAGAGCAAAGAAAGGGCAGAGTGATGGAGCAAGCTACAGACACCCAGCTCTGTCCCTACTTGTAACCCCAGCTCTTCCTACCCGCTTGAAAACAGGCTTTCTAAGGGAGAAGAACGATTTCTCCAAGCTCCACATATTTACAACTTGGGGTAAACAAGGCAGAGCACACAGACACTCTCTTGCACAGCTTTACTCATGCAAAGTTCCTGAAACCAACTTCATGCAGACGAAACCCCACCAAACCAAAGCACCAAGCCTGTAATTAAGAGTGTTTGGTCTGCAAAGCCAACGTTGGTACTTTCCTCCTGCTATTTAATATTAACATTTCCACTTGATTTAATACCTAATTGCAGGGCATCTCAATGCCTTGGGGAGCTCCTGTGTAGCAGAGCTGAGGAGCATTGCTTCTCTCTCATCTGGGTTATGCTTCTCCAGGTAACCTGAGTGGGAAACCAAGCCCAAACCTGGGAGGTTGGTGCCTCCAGAGCCTTTGGAGCTGGAAGAACCAACTCCTGATGAAAAACAGAGTTGTTATTCCAAAGCTGCCAGCTTAATGCAAGCTCTCAGAGCCTCAAACAGCAATTCCAAAGGGAATTAGACGTGGGCTGATGGCTTTTCCAGGCAATTTCTTCTCTCCTTAGCTGGACTCCCAGAGGGGTAGCGCAAAGAAGAGAAACACAGCAAGAGGAGGAGGATGGAGCCAGCATCGCTGCTTACACACAACCGACTTTGTCATCTTGCAGCATCCCTCCAGTGCCCACCACACACCTCTGTTACCTACTCTGAAGCACACTTTGCTCTTCTCAGCCCTGGATGGAGAACTGTTGAGCTCCATTTCCAAACTGCTCCTGACTCAGTGCACAGTTCCAGGCCCTGCCTTGCTTCCCCCATGTGTATAAGAGACCTCAGCAAATAGCTCTGAGACCCTCAGGAGGGAAGAGCATCACCAATGCTGCTTTGAATAATTTAATCCTCGCAGTGCCTCAGTTATCCTACTCCAGGATCTCCCCACGGAGCTGAACATGTGTGCAAGAGGACCGCGGCACACAGCTACGCTGAGAAGATGGATAGACAGGCAGAGAGACAGGGCTTGACAGCAAGCAGAACACTTCAAAGCATCTCAGCTGTTCTGCAGTCATCCGTCATCCACTGAAAACAGCAGCAAGGCAGGGCTGTGTCATCACAAGCAAGTATTTAACATCTGGGTTCACACCTCTACGGCATCCTAAATGGCAGTTTTGGGGAGCCCCAAACTGGCTTATTGCGTGGTAATGTCACCAGGGACATCCCCCTGCATTTAATAGGCAGAGATGTTCTCTCACACACATCTATGCACCTGGCATGCACTTTGGGTGCTTTTCTACACATAGATTTCTCCCCAGGTACGAAGCATTGCACACACCATAAGGAACACAGCAACCTTTGCTGATGGGGAAACTGAGGCAGGCTAAGAGCAAAGCCCAGTCCCTTTGTGTCTTATAGCCACAATATGGCCACCTTGTCAATAGATCAAGCTGCTTTTCCCCCCTCTAACCCTAGCCAAGAGATTCATTATGGAGTGGTTGAACAGCAGAGACCCTTTATGATGGACCCCACTGGGGCTCTTCCCTCCTGGTGCTGCAGGCAGCACGGAGCAAAGCCTCATGATGCTGGTGAGCTAAGTCAGAGCTGGGTTTTGCTCTCTCCCTCCACCTCATGGAGCCCAGGAGCACTCGAGGATGTTTGTTGGGTTTAATCAATACAGAAAGAAGATGGTCACATCTGTTCTTTTCCCTGAGAGGAAAACATCCCCTTGTCAGCTGCGGCAAAGGAATGACCTGGAGAGTGAATTCCTCAAGAGAAAAGCCACAATTCCAAATTCCTGAGTCTACCTCTAAAGTAGAGGAGAAGGGGATGGAAACACTGGGTTTCCCCCCTTTTTCCCCTCACTGCAGCAACACTTCCAGTCTCCTAGCCTGCAATATCCCACATAGCATCCAAGAGGAATCACTAATGGCATGACAGGACGCCCATGCGCCAGGGTAGGGACAACTCACCACCCATATGGACAAGGGGACATAAAGCAACTTGGAGATCCCTTTGTTCCTTCATTCCTTCCCTTTCCACCTTTACAAACACTGGGTTGTTTCTTAAAGCTCTCCAAAGAGACTGTGGGCATAGGGAAAGTAAACCTGGGGAAGGCAAGGAATTATCCCTGCTGTTTTGGGATGAATGGTGAGCATGCCTCATGGAGAAGGCTTGTGCTTAGGGAAGAGCAAAGCATCCCTCCTGGGAAGGAAGCAAGGCCAAAAGCCACCCCAGCAAAGCCCTGGCCTCTCTCTGCCTATCAGCAGATACCTGGGTGCACAGAGCTGTTTCTGCACCCATGCAAGCCGTGCTCCATGAGAAAAGAAGGCTGCAAGGAATGCTTTAAGGAATGAGCTGGGAAGGGAACAGAAGGACCTGGCAGGCAGGAGAGGGTTTGGGCTGTGCAATCTGGAGAATCCATCTGAAACTCGGAAAGCAGCTAGGAAAATGGAGGCAGGGAAGGGATGTAATGAATCACAAGGAACACAGATCTGTCTGCAGCCATTCCAAGCAACAGTTGTACCCCCAGTGCTCCAAAAGACCTGCTTGCAATCCAGCCCTCCCTTACTGGGAAAGGAAAGGAGGGAAAAGGGAAAGGAGGGGAAAAAAAGGGAAAGGAGGGAAAAGGGAAAGGAGGGAAAAGGGAAAAGACATGTCTGGAAGGCCATCTTCTAACAGATCCCTGCACCTCATTTAAAGAGGATGAGCCTGCAGGGCAGACGTGGCATGAAAACGGGGTAAAATCACTTCTCTATCAACTGGGACCATGATGCTGCAACAGAAGACAGGGATAGAAGCTGGTAAATGCACCTAGAGCAAAACCTTGCCTTTCACTCTCTTTCCAGCGCAGGAGGCTTAGAACCACTCCTGGATGCATTGCTTTTCCCAACACCTTGCCCAGCAGTTCAGCACAGATGAGGCTGCAGCAGGATCTCAAAGCAATTTCCCACTCACATGCCACTGCCAAGGCTCCAAACAGCTTAGGACAGTCACCCTGGCTGCGCTTCATGTCTCAGGAGACTGCACAATTACCTGCTGCTCTCTTCCTCCCTGCTGCAGGGAGGAGGAGGAAGGAGAAGGCAAAGCAGCATCTCCCTGAGATGCTAAATGCTGTTTTAGCCAATGCTGTTCTGCTTGAAAACATGGACCACCCAAATCATGGGATACACAAGCCTGGCAGTGCTGGAAGTTCTCCATCAGTCCAAAACCCCTGTTTTTAAAGGGTTAACCATTTGCCTCCCTGCATGTCTTACACATGCAGATGCTCCAGCTCCACTCCAGCTCCAGATAGACTCAACTGCAAGTGTTGGTCACTGTTTCCCTTTCCCATCGCACAGTCTCTTGGCAAACCCCACTGATGGGGTGTGCTAAAGCTGTATTCATCCAAAAATGGGCTGGAGCACCTCCCATAGGAAGACAGACCCCAACATTGGGGCTGGGACTGGGTGAGCTTTAAGGTCCCTTCCAACCCAGTCCATTCCAGGATTCAAGATCAGGTCCCAGAGCAGTGCTTGCTATCTGCCCCAGCAGGTATAACCCATCCAACATAAGCCAAAGGATGGATTCTGCTCTCCATGGGGTGCTGCTGCTATTAAAAAGAGAAGAAGCCTTGAACCAGTCGATAGCAGTAACTGAGCTTAGGCTTTAAAGCAAGTCTGGTGGCAGAGCTGGGGCTGGAAAGGCAGCTTCTCCTCCCAGGCCACCAAGCTAGCAAGGCAGGATGTGCTCCCTTTGTACTTTGAAAGGAGGAGGTGACAGCAGAGCTGTGACTTCAAGAGGGGGAAAGCCCTGCAGTGCAATATGTGATAATGAAGTGAGCATCGTTTGAAGATGCCTGCGAGGGGTGTTTCCCAACACACCAAGGTTAGGGAGCTATTAGAAGTGGTTTTGTTTTCCCTGCGAGATGGGCCTGTTAAGCTGTTGGCATCTCCTCCGCGGAAAAAGATAACTGATCTCCACAGATCACAGTATATTCAGGTTCACAATTCATGTTGAGAACTCCAGATGATCTGGGTTATTAGGGAAATTAGAAACAATAAGAGAAATCGGGAGATTTAAGGCTTATAAATCTGCAGGCATTAAGGAGAATTGGATTCTTTCTTACAGGGATGTAAAATCAAGCCTTTCTTATACTATTCAATTATAGATTGATGGGAAGGTTCAGAAACATGGATTAATGATCTTTTCTTAAAGGAAAAATTATAGAAGAAAAGAAGAAAAAGGGAGTCATAGAACAGAAAGAATTACTACTCCCCAAACCATGATTAAGGTTTAGGAGGTTACATTCAGAAGAGCGTAAAAGGGAATTTGTGGATTCCCAGCCACATTAAGAGAGTATAAATGGAGATAAAGGAAGCAGTGTGGTACAGTAAATTATCATCCCTGCAATGTGGCATAGGAGAGGGATGGGACACCTCCAGGTGGATGGGACTGATGACAAGCTGGTGGCATCACATCAGGAAGGAGGATGTGGCTCAAGAGACCCTGGAGCCTTTTGAAACATCTAAGAGAGTTTTAGAGACACAGGGTGATCGCATTGATGGCAATGGAGCTGGGCTCCATTGATTTATGCCAGCTGGAAAAGCGGGACATCAGCTTTTCCCAGCGAAGGGAAAATCATTCAGACAGGGTCTGAATGGTAGGGGCACAGCGCAAAGTAGTCCTGACATTAATACCCCAAGGCATCTCGTTCAGCACAACCACCTTCATACTTCATCACAGCCTATTTGGAAGGAAATGCAATGCTCTTCCTCCCAAAAAAAGCCACTTTGTGCCCAGATGCACTCCTGATGCTTCAGTCTGCAGTTTTTAAATAGAGAAAGCTAACATCACAGGGTTAACACAGAAATAAGCATCTTCAAAAGCTGCAAGGCGCTCACATACTATGGTAATAGGGGGCATCCAAGTACCTTAGATAATCTGGCTCCAAGGGACTATTTCTCTAATGCTAAGTCCAAGCCCTACTCAGTGTGAAGTGGCAGCCAAGCACATTGTTAGTGAAGCTATTGTTTATTGCTTTGTCCAAAAAGAAAGCTCTATCTAGGTCACTCATTACAGGGGAGAGCTGTGTATGAGAATGCAGCCGGGGTGCTGGATGTGCTATGGAAATGAAGGTAATGCACACAAGAAGAATAGCAGTGAAGGTGGAGAGATGCTCTAGCGAGAGGCTCCGGAAGGATTGAGCTGAAGCTTCTGTGCTGCAACACTGAAATCTAATTCACACCTTTTTGTTGACTGCCCTCCTGGTTCATGAGCACGGGGAAGAAACATGGAGAGGACACGGGGCTTATTGTTAAAGAACACCTCTGAGGGCAAAAGAAATCCTCCTCAGCCAGAAAATGGGAATCTGCAATGAAATCATGTATAGTTGAATAAATAAAAGACCCAGGGCTGATTCCCATGGTTGGCATTGCACAAAGCAATTAAAAGGAAAATTAATTCCAGCCGGAAAAAAAAGAACATCTCCTTCTTCAGAAAGATGTCTTTCTGATGAGACAAAACCTTTACTTCACTCAGTACGGAGCAGAGTTAAAGGCCAAGGCAATATTTAAGCTTGCAATTAATTCCCAGTCATTTCAGAAGCTGTGATCAGTTAACATTTGGATGGCAGTGATTTAACACAACATAGGCCTTCAGGACCAGGCAGGGACCTAGGGGCACTCAGAACATGGAGTTAAACCCAGACCTCTGCAGAGAGCTCTGAAACCCAGGTCACCAGGGCTAGGAGGAACTTCAGCAGGGTTTTCTATGCAGTGCTGGGCTTTATTTTCCCCCTTCCTATGTAGTTATACACCAACATTGCTCATGGCAGCTCCTTTGTCTTTAAGCCCAGGGTGTTTGCTCTAGCACTTTTCCCCCCCTCAAACACGCACGCAGCCTATTGCTTCCATTAACTGATTTGGATGGATCCTCTTGCCAAAGGAAATTGCCTGAGAAGTGGAAACCCTGAAGACAGTCACAAATATGAGAAGCCAAAAGATTTTGTGAACCATCAACAGGCGGTGGGAGTCAGGAAACGTGATGGAAAATTAAGGGTCTCGGGTTAAATCAAAGTTTCTCTCTCCCTCTATAATAAGATGACAGCCCCGACCATTCAACTGACTGCTGAGACACTGACTCCTCGCTGGCTTTAGATTACTCAAGTGCTCAGAATTTAATCTCAAATGGCTGTTATTGGATTTTCACACGGACTAGCTGCCTGACAGGCACAGCAAGAGGAGCCAGCCCTCCGTACCTGCGCAGCCTCTCAGCATCTGGAGCTTGGGAAGCTGATGGCTTTGCAGGAGCTTTTGCTCCAGCACCTTCTAGGAGGGAAAGAAAACACCTGCTATAAGTTCTTCAAGACAGGGCTGCTTCTCTGTGTGCTCATTCTTACACACAACGGTATTAATTGTAAGCAACAGCAAAGACCTGTGCAAAAAAGACATTCCTCCAGATGCTTTAAAGCTCACGGTGAGGTAAGGCAATTCTCCAATGTACACATGTATCTCGGAAGGGTAAATGTTTCCTAGCTTCTACCAGCATCTTCATGTCATTTACACAGCGCCGTCAATCACTGCTCTCCCAAGAAGGGGAGCAGTGTAAACTCATGTTTAATGCCAGATTTACACACATTTCTATTCGTCAGTAAATGAGCCCGTTACATATGTTGTGTCAATTGATTTTTAGACTCTTCGCTTTAGGAAGTGCAAAGGAATTCAGGCACTTAGAATTGGACCTGGCTCCTGGTCTCTATGCCTCACCCTATCAAGAAGCACATCCTGACCTTTGCCTTGTGGCATTAAATTTCTCCTGGCCTTGGACCTTCTCAACTTTATCAGCTGATCCCATCTCTGCTATGCAAACCTTCCTCCCTCACCCGTTCCCCACCACAGGGAGGGATGCATCAATGGCCTGTGCTCCACAGACAAACCAGAAACCATCTGTGTCCTCTGTTTCACGTACAGAATCTGCCCCAAACTTTCCCTATGCGCATACTGGGTGCAATCCTTTGCTGAGGCACAATTTGAGTCCCATGAGAATAAAACTTCTTAACACAGAGACTTTGCTAAGGACAGATGCCAGCACAACCAGAGTGCAGGATGCTGTCCCCCTTCCCCTGCAACAGCACCAGCGCAGCCGGCGTTCTGCTGACAAGTTGATTTGCCATCCTTTGAAGAAAGTCCTTCTCCCTGCCAAAATAAAGTAACCTTCCTCGCTGAAATCATCCTTAGTAAATACCCCCGAGGAGTTAGCAATTCCTTTCTCCAAAATGACTCATCCTCCTACACAATGGACCATGAAAAGAGCAATCACGCTGCCGTGTCAGTCTGCTGCAGAGACAACCGTTCCCCTCTCTGAATCAGTTATGGGCACAGCTCTACCTGCTCCCCCCAGCATCATCCACCCACCGTGCCCAGGCCTACACTGCTCGTGTCCCCACTTTTCAGCAAGCTCCCCCAGGAGGTTGCCTCTTTGTACAGCTCGAGGGCTCAAGGAGTGCCCTGATGCCACGCGGAGCACGGCAGATGATCATGCCATGACTTGGGTGCTTTGCCTTCATCAAAATGCACAGCAGCAGCTTCCAAGGCTGAAGGAAAAGGAAGATGATCCTTTCAGGGGTGGCTTTTCACACACACAGAGCTTCCTCTCCATAATTAACTGCTCCAGCCCATGTGTTGGCTGAGCTCCACCACCAGCAACCTCCAAGAGCAAAGCCCTAATTTCGGCACATCCAATGCCCCACATCACCTAGGCCACCCCATCAAAAAAGGCAGAAAGAGGCAGCAAAGCCATTCAAAACTAGCCACGGGCAGTTTAACAGAAACAGAGCTTCAATCCAACATTAATTTGCAGCATCCTGGGCTGAACACTTCAGATAAGCAGCACCGGAGCCAGAGAGATGACAGAGAAAAGCTTGTGTCTGCGGCACATCCGCGCCTGCACACAACACCCTGCCTGTGCTCTGCTGTTGGGCTGCTGACGACCCCTATAACATCATAACAGTGCTCCGAGGTGTTTTCACAGGCAGAACCCTTCTCCAAAATCCCAATTTTAACTCCCCCTGCAGGGTTTAAAGCCTCCTCCTGCTCCAGTTATTCCAAAAGGGAATTTAGTGCCTCGCCATAAATTATACGAGCGTTGGACATAAGCATCATTTATGTACAAATCACTGTTCCCTAGAACAAAGCCTCCTGACAAAACACTCTTTAGGAGAATTGGCAAATGAATAAAACCTCCTAGTGATGAAAAAGTCCTCCTGATTTTAACATGGAACCATCATTTTCCTATAGGATTTTTTGAACCATCGTGTTGGAATTTAATGGAGATTTTCTATTCCGGTCCACAATTATGCAAGAGTTAAAACTCCTCCCGAGACGAGGAGATTATCCATTACATTCTATAGGATTGCAGAGTAATTTCCATAGAATCCTGTTATGTTTCTATAGAGCTTGACAAATTTAATCCCTATTGAACTTTACAGGGACTTTTCCATAAGGGACAAATAGACCCTGACATCTGTTAGCTGCAAAATGAGTAATACCCAGAAAATAGAGGCCTTACACACCACTGCTGTACTCAAAATGGTCGAAAGATGTCTTGAACAAGCAGCTTAATGGGGAAAATGCATTAAATTGGTGTCACATGGCTGCATTAGTACCGTTGTGTTGCAACATTTCTTTTCTACACAATGTCATTTATCCAACCAGCGCTTTACAAATTGCATTTGCCACCAATGTGCACTTGATCTCATCATCTCATGCTGGGGCTTTCCTGTATCAGCACAGAAAAGAGTGAGAGCAATCGAAATCAAGGGGAAAAATGCCAGTTTAAAGCATGGGGCTGGTGATGGATCTGTGCACATTCCTCTGCCCTAATGTTACTAATAAATGCAGCAACTCCAAATCTCTCTCATTGAACTCCACTGCAGAGCTGGAAGAAGGGCTGCACTTCTCTTTTATGCACAGCACTAAAGAGGAAACCATTCACCTGAGCTATCTGCAGACTCAAAGCCTCTGAAATTTCCCTGTAAGGTAGTTACAACAAGGAACAAAACAAGCAGGGACAGCCTAAGGTTTCCTACACCAACGCGCCAATTTGTCCTAGGCTGGTTCAGGTAACAAAGTAAAAGACGACAGCCCCCATGGGTCTTTTCCCACCTCTCCTTGTGCAAGATGGCATCAAACATGATGGATGCTTGCAACACAGCTCTATCAGTATCACCCACCCATCCCTTATAGCCAGTTATTCCTGGAGAGCCCAAGACTCACTTCAAGAAGTCCTTCAGACATCCCAGTTTCGGATGCATCAGTTGCTCTGGATCTTGATTAAACATTCCTACACACCCCAGATAGCTTTCTGGAGGTTGTGGGTGCTTCAAGCTCCCCTGGATAAAACAGAGCTTATGTGTCCCTATGCCAGGCTGTGACAAAGATGTACCTAAAAGAACATCAATCACTGCAGTGACTGTAGTATGCCCTTGCAATAACACTATAGCGACAGTGTAGTAATAGCCAAATTAACCTTCAGACTATATAGCTGACAGGGAAACATACCTTAATACAGAATAAGAAGCCTTTAGAGAGGGAATGCACCAGCAACACAGACCTAAGACCCCAGGTAAGTGCGTAGCAGTGATGGAGCTGAGGAGCCCAATCCAAAGCTGGGCACCCAGAGCCGCGCATTTGAGGACACTGCAGACATACCCATGGCAACAAGAAGAACAAGCACCTCCATATGTCTCCCCAACTGCATTTCCTTTCCAAAGAAAAGGACAACGTGGTAACTGAGCGCAGCAGTAAAAGAAAAATATGGCTTTAATATTTTATCATTTGCCAAATGCCAGTGGGGAGAGGACGGTGGGTGCAGGGAAGCCAATGGGATGCGTTTGCTTTATTCCTTCTTCTGAGCTATCTGCAAAGGAATAAAGCCTTTAGTCATGCCAGGAGAACTCTTTTTGCTACCCCTCCAAAGTGAGCACAGACCATAAAGGAGATGCATGGCACTTCTGGCACGGCAAAAGTCAATATGTATGTGTGTCAGGGTACATCTCACCCCGACAACACTGCCCTTGCCTCTTCATACATGCACTTTAATCAAGCCCTATGCTTCTGGAATCCCAGCTTGGTTTGGGTTGGAAGGGACTTTAAAGCTCATCCAGTTCCAACTCCCTGCCATGGACAAGGACACATTCCACTAGAGCAGGTTGCCCCAAGCTGTGCTCAACCTGGCCTTGAACACTGCCAGGGATGGGGCAGCCACAGCTTCTCTGGGCACCTTGTGCCTCACTGCCCTCACAAGAAAGAACTTCTTCCTTATATCTAACTTGAACTTGCCCTGTTTCAGTTTGAACCCATCACTCCTTGTCCTATTGCTGCAGTTCCTGATGAAGAATCGCTCTCCAGCATCCTTGTAGCCCCCTTCAGATACTGGAAGGCTGCTCTGGGATCTAAACCAAACCCAACTTCAACATACAGACTAATAAAGATGCCTCATGTCCCTTACAGGATGACATTGCAGAGTATGCCACCATCCACGAGCAGAAAGCCTCATTGACTCTTCAACCTCAAGCATTTTAAGATTGCAAAGTGGGAGAATGGAGCAGGCTCCTATTTCTACAACTCAAAAGGAAGCAACATGTTAAAGCCTTTGATCCAAGCAGACAGCTGTGGGTTTTCACACGCGCAGAGCTCAAGGGGAGAAGTAAAAAGACAGCTATGGAGAACGAAGAACAAGCCAAGCAGTTATCAGACCTCAGCACTTAAAACAGACTCAAAGGCAACTCTCTGAACAGGCATTCAGAAGCAAATCAAATCTCCAAAAGGGCTCTGCTTGGATCTGATCCAGCTCCCAAGGGGACAACCTCATACATCATGGTCAGAGACAGGTCACCAAGAAGCCCTTCTGCAGACCCTATCGGGTCATACTGCCCATAAACCCAAATCTACACACAAACACCATCTGCATCGAACAGCTAAGATGCTTTTCGAGCTAAATGATAGAGACATACACTCATAGGTATGTGCATACACCAGAGAGATGGACTCTAGAGAAGGATGGAAGCTGCATCCTTGTGGTCAGGCTGGACCAGACACCCTGGTCACATCTCTCCTAAAGAAGAGGTTGGAAGTAATCCACCCATGCAAAGCATGGAAGAAAGGTGGGTAATATCTCCCAGGACATGAGTTATCCAAGGTTAAAGGAAACAGATGGTTACACTAAAGGACATGCTTATTTCCTGCCAGAAAGCCAAGTTTAGCCCACAGACCTCCCCTTGCAGCCTACTGACCTCCTTCCAGCCATGCATAAAATCAGGCAGCCATGCCTAAAATCTCCTGGTATAAAATAAAGGCCATAAAAATAATCACTACTATTATAACAGCATAGTCAAGTGTAGGTGGATGGTGCAGTCACCAGTGCAGCAGGAGCAATGGTGAGAGGGATAGGTGCCCATTAACTCCCGCTCTAGAGTTCATGACATCCAAGCTGTCATCTGTTGCTCACTTCCCATGTCCTTACACCCCAAAATCTGGTCGTATCCCAGGTCCTCAAATGACAAGCTCATTATGATCCCATCCTTACAGCTTGGGAAGGTCGATACCTGGGACAATTTGGCTTTGTTACTATCATGATAGGCTTTAGGCAGCATAAGGAAAAGCTTTCCAAAGCAATGACATCCCAACACAGCCTTGCTCCCATGGTGACCAAGACATCCTGCTCTAACCCAACACCAACTTGGCTGCTCCATGCTCTGCTGCTGGGGCAAAGTGGCACTGTAAGGAACACGAGTGCGAGTTTCATCAAGAGAAAGCTTTGCTTTGTTTTCATTCCTCTCTCCTCATGGTGTGCCATGGGTCTGCCCAGGGCTGTGCTGGTACGGAGGCTCAGCATCACTGGGATGATTTGTAGTCAGCTCAGAAGCAGCTGTAGATCACTTGGGAGAATGAACCTACAGTTTTATAAACTATTTATTAGCCCTGTCCTGTAGCACTACATCAATATGGCCATCGGTGAAGCAAAGCAAGAGCCATAAAAATACCATCTATCCAAAATAAGCTTCATAAAATCAAACAGAGGCCAGTACAGCCTAGGATGGGATTGTGGCTTGACATATAAAGGGCCTCTCAATCTTTGAGATAGACCATTAAAATCCTCAAGCCCTTTTGGTTCACAGAAGTCTAAAACAAAAGGGGAAAACTAATGACACCTTTTCAGATGGAGCAGGAGAAGGCAGCTCTGTAGTTGTGCGGAATCATTTGTTTCCATGCGGGCAGATTGCACCCTTCTCCCACCAAGCCAACTCCCCAGAAAAACCCTTAAAACCCATCTAAAATAACTAAAATAAAAACTTATTTCCTTCTGCATTCCCCATCCACAAGCTGCTTTTCCACAGGCAAAAAAGTTTCCCCTCCTTCTACCACTGATATCCTAGCTGGCATCCCACTCCAGCCCCCCAGGGCACTGAGGTAAGGCAGGAGGCAGGTCAATACGTTGTCAGAGATGCTGATTAACATTTCCAGCCTGTGCTCCCTCAAACCACCTCTAAACCACAGTCTTAATAAACTGCATTGCAAATAGCTTTGTATTTCTACCTCGCTGCGTGTGCCAGGGAGAGATAATACGCCAGCCGGAGAGACAAGTGACATGCTGGGAATGAGCCACCCAGAGCTATGTGACGGGGTGAAACCTTGCTCAGCACATCACTCCCAGCCCTGGGATGTGGGTATCTCACCCAGGCTTTTTAGGGCTCTGCACAAAGCCATGGGGAGCACTCCGAGCAAAGAAAACAGCTTCTCGTGTAGGGTTTGGGGCTAAAAGGGCTCGAGGGAGAAAACTGCTTCAAGGTGCTATTGCCTGTAAAAATCGCTGCACAATGTGGGCAAATACCCCTGTTTATAAGATGGCAACAGGCTCCACGCCACTGCAGCGTGGCTAAAACCAGCTGGGTCAAACACAGTGTGTCTCAGCATCACCGTTCCATGGGATTCAGAACCTCTGCTTTCCCGCACCGTGATGCACAGCCCCACACAGAAGACGGACAGCGCTGCCAATCCAAATTGCAGCTCAGCTCCTCGTAGCAGTGAGCTGTGAATGAAGCTCTCACAAGCTCACACCCTTCCCCTGCAGTATCAGCACTTCAGTACCATCAGAAGAGAGAGAAAACAGCTTGGGAGGGACATAGGGGAAAGAGAAGAAATAAAAGGGTTTGGTTTTCACCTACCACGGAACCTCCAACCAGGCAGGCATGTTTTATATCCCCGCTCTGGACACTCAAGCACTTCAACATTAAGCAAATGCCACTTACCTAGAAGGAAAAAAAGAAGAAATAAAAATCAGAGTTAAAGTTCACCAAGCATTACAACACTATGTATTTTAAAAGCAACGGGATTTCTAATTCACTTGGAGACCGGAGGAAACACAAGGGAAAAACTCCAGTTTTAAATACACTTTGGTAAAGGTCAGCTTGAATGGCACTTGGTTACCGAGGCCATCCTGCAGGCTGTTTGTTTTCTTATTTATTTCTCACAGCCTCATTTAGCTGCTTTTTCCACCCCCTCTGATCCAGGCTTGCAGAACAGGAGGATGCGGCTTCAGAGGCAAAAGCTGCCCCTTCTCACCCCAAGGCTTAAATCAAAACAGAGACTCGCTCCTTCTCGAGCTGCAGCAATTCATCCTTCTACATGGGATGTCCTACACCCATGCTCCAGCCCACCAGCCAACACCACAGCCATGGTATGAACCCAACATCCTTTGCCGGTAGAAGGATCAGTTTGACCTTCTCTAGGACAAAGAGAAATCCCTCATCACAAAATCCACCTCCTAAATAGGATAAACCTTAAGACAACCCTTCGAGATCCATGAGAAGCCCTTCCATTTCCCCCCCAGGCATGTGGGAATGTGGAAAACCAAGCAAGACATCGGCTGTACCCATCTGGCTGTTGCTCCATGGGCTGTGGTAGGAATCGAAGATGACGTGACGGGGCACGTCTTGCTAATGAGTGACTGTGTGTACTCGAAATTACTTAAAGGGTGCCTGGGGCTACGGCCAGATGCTGCTAAAACATACAATTGAATAAATAAATGGAAGGTAGCAGAGAGGGGAGGGATGCAATGGGAAAGCGAGTGGCAGAGTTGTGTGCCAAGGTGTTAAAACAACTCCCACAGAGCTGCCGAAGCCTCTTGCGAGACTCCACCGCTCCGTGTTTCAGATGCTGAGAAGATTGAGCTAATAAAAAAGAAATGAGAGAACTGTCACTGCAGATTACATGGTATTTACTCCAAAATCTGCTCATTAGAGAAATTTGCAAGACAAATGGGGCTTTAGCAGGAAATGGCAGCTTTTCTTTAAGCGTATAACAAGGAGGAGAATTGGACGAGAGCTGAATCTTCCCCTTTTCGAGCTACTCCGGCTCCAAGTCTTACCAACCACCCGAGAACTACTCATGAGGCTGGAAAAAACCCATTTTTTTTAGCATTCTCCACCAGCCTCTTCATAATCCTATAAGAAACTCCGATTAAGAAATATTTGAAGCAAGAAAAGCTCATTTGGCCTAGAGAGTTTCCAGGCAGCGAGAGCTTCTCCTGCTCCTCAACAGCATGCAAGCGGTAGTGCTAACTCTCCAGATCCTTCCTTCCTCATAGGGAAAGCCCTTCATGAAGAAGAGTATTTGTGGTCAGGCTTTAATCCCCTTGCCTTGATAAATGTTTAATTCCTGGGCCTGCCTTCACAGCTGAATATAGACTGGAGGTGGTTTGCATTCTGCCGTATCCGAGTGCTTCTAATGACATTTTGGCTTCTTTCCCAGTTAATTCCAAGTGCCTGAAACCCAACTCCCCCTCCCCATCATGGATGCACATGCGGATATTTGACTGATATTATACAAAAAGCCCTAATATGTGGATTTAAAACAAGTCTCTGCAGTAGAGTCTCAAGAAGAAGGAAGAAGAAGGGGGAAAATATGCCTTGAAATATTACAGAGTAGGAGCTGTCAAGTTGAAAAAGCTTCTACAAGGTTTTCAATGCCGTAACTGTGTTATTTAGCTGGGGATGAGAATTTTCAGACACACATCAACAGGAAAAAAGGGGTTTCAGGAGGGGAAAGGAAAGCAAGGGAAAAAAAGAGGCAGCCTGTCTTATTTGCAGCTCTCCTTTGTTGGGAAGCAATTACAGCCTTACTCAATTTATGACCCAGAATGCACCCTAATCTACTTGTAAATGCATCTTATTCACCACACAGCACTTTCAGATAGAGCCAGGGTAAATAAACGGGAGATTGTTCCTACCTACGTTGCGGCACAACTGTTAATTGTAACGCCCCATGAAACTTAATTATGCAGAGCAGAGCAGTGACACTGCAGCCATTAATGAGATGCTTGATTCAAGAAGTTGTTGTTTGGAGCCTCGGACTTGCTTTGCCTTGTCCCTTCCACTGCGCTGCACTGATTCGCAAGTCGTGCTTGTTTGAATAGGGGAGCAGTGGGGCACAGAACAGGCAACAGGAATCATAGAGTGGTTTGGGGTGGAAAGGACCTTAAAGCTCATCCAGCTCCAACCCCTGCCATGGGCACAGATGCCTTCCACTGGAGCAGCTTGCTCCAAGCCCCTGTGTCCAGCCTGGCCTTGAACACTGCCAGGGATGGGGCAGCCA
>WYDI02023231.1:0-115464 GCA_009867235.2 Psittacus erithacus
TCACACTAAACCATGTCACCTAAGGCTCTGTCCAACCTGGCCTTGAACACCACCAGGGATGGAGCATTCACAACTTCTCTGGGCAATCTGCTCCTGTGTCGGCACCACGCTCACAGTAAAGAACTTCCTTATATCTAGCCTGAACTTTCCCTGTTCAAATTGAAACCCATTACTCCTTGTCCTATCACTACAGTCCCTAATGAAGAGTCACTCCCCAGCACCTTTGAAGGCCAACTTCAGATACTGGAAGGCTGCTATGAGGTCTTCACACAGCCTTCTCTTCAGCCCCAACCTTCTCAGCCTGTTTTCATATGGGAGGTGCTCCAGTCCCCTGATCATCCTCATGGCCCTCCTCTGGACTTGCTCCAACAGCTCCAAGATTGCTACAAACACTACCCTTCCTTTGGGAAAGTATTTTCAAGAAGATAAGCCAGATAAATTTACATAAGCAACAGGTATTTTTGATTCAGTTTCTCAGAAGTGAGAAACAGAAGAGAAATTAAAATTCCTGCCCATTTGGCAGACTACAGGGCTCTTTGTCTCCCTCTCTCTGAACCATGACATGGTAATTCACACAAAATGAATTCAAGCCCTAAATGTATCAGCTATTTTACATCTGGTTCCTGTTATTTTAACCTCAGAAGCGAACTTGAAACTAAAAAAACCCAAAACCAACCCCACAAAACTACCACCAAAACTATTCCTGCTGATTGCTTATGCTTTCCTGTAGCTCTCTGCCTTTGTTCTATCAGCCAGGTTATTTAGAGGATATTACCCCAATCCAACAAAGAATTTAAGAATATGAATATTTCCAGTGAAGACAAAGGCTGTAATGGATCAAAATGCTTTATTTGAGGTCATCAGCTCCTACTTTATACCATAATTTCTCTGCTGAAATACTCTTATAGTTTCATTATTATGTCTGTTGTAATAGTGATAAATCAGGCAGTGAGCACATATACCAGCTTGGGAATCCAGTTCTATCTTCCTAGGGGCACCTGCTCATACATCAACTATCAGATTCTTCTTCCTCTAAACTTTTGCCACAGCTGTTAACAATTGACACTGGGCCAGCTGCCTCCGAAGAGCGAGCTGTCAGAGTGCACACGCAACATCCTGTCTGCCCCAGGGACAACCAGAAAACTAGCAGTACAACACTTGTATAAAAAAAGCCAGTCTGCGGCCACTCTCTGTCCTCAGCAAAGTCATGATTGCCCAAAGCAGGCCTATCATCAGGTAAGACAGGAACAGGCTCTCCTCAGTTAGATGGCAGCAGTTCTACTCACTTCACTGGGATGTGCTCATTTAAATCAGAACAGCATGCAACTTCATATGACCACAGACTTTTTCAATGCAGCTAGAGAGCAAGATCTGCAAGCAAGTTAATGGGTTTACAAGAACATGTTAGTCACTAAAATAAACACTGCTCAAGGAAATTCCTACTGCTTCAGTTGTCATGTCTTGTATTGTCTGATAGAAGATCATGTGAATTAGGAAGAAATGGCATTAGCAATGCAGCATTCAAGAACTCAAGAGAAATGCACAGGTAAGACAGAAGGGTTGTTGCTGCTTCTTTGCTGTGTTTGATACTGGCTGTCAGTACTCCCACAAACTCTGCTCTATTGTACTCTTGACCCATCCCACACCAGTTAACCAGCAGGCAGGCCAGGAAATACCACCTCTGAAACAGAAAGGAGAGAAGGCGGGGCAGGGAGGAAATCCTACAAACTCCCCTGACACCTTCTTTCTCAAAGTCATATTGCAATACCTCCACACCAGCTTCTGCTTCTCGCACTCCCTCTTTAAAAAGCAAAACCAGAAAACAAGCATTACCTCTGCCTGTGGGTGTCAAGGAAATAAACAATCTCACAGCTCAAGAGAAGCAAGACACAGCCTCACTTTGAGCTTCCTGTAGTCAGTCCTATAGGAAAGAGACCACAGTTAACACTAGATAGTTGCTACTACTACTAGAGCCCAGATCCCTTTTACCAGATCCTCACAAGAGACACATCCCACTCAGACATGAGAGTGGCAGGTTCTAGATACCAGTGCAAGCTACCACAAAGCTCTGCTTTTGGCTATCCAAAGCAGAGGCCCTTCTTTCCTCCACTGTACCTCACTCCCACTCCCAGGAACTCTCTATTCGCATTCCTGTTTTATTAAAATTAACATCTTCCCCCATAAAAAAGGGCCTTGGTAAAGAAATAGTCAGCTGTTAGCATGGGACAACCTGATGGGCTGGAGAAATACATCTCACCCATGGAGAATCTTCTAAAGCCAAACTGCAAGTTCGCCAGTCAAGCAGCAACATAGATATCCCAAAGCAAACAAATATCTGCCTCTTCTCATAGTTCTCAGGCTCTTCTATATTTTCCTGTTACAAAATTGTCCAGTGTTTTCCCACAAGGGAAAGGAAGAAGAATCTGGAAATTGAAGGAATATATTAATGAATAAAGAAATAAATGCAATGGGTTTTGTTGAACAAGTGGTGCAGAATTCATGTATTGGTGATGGAATAACAAGGTACCAAAATATATCAGTGCTCTTCAGAAAGCAGGAAGACGACACTTATCCTCTTTATTCCAGCTTGTTCATTTAATCTTAGGCAAACAGGAACTTCAGACATTTTTTAGGCATTTCATAAAGTAATAACATATCTAGGGAAGGAAGATGGTTTACATTAAATGAAAAAAAAACAAAACAACAAACAGCCTGGACTTCCTAGCAAAAAGACTGAAGTATGAAAGTAAGGGGGTGAGGGCAGAATAAGAAATGGGATGTCCCATACTGCAAATTAACACTATTGTATATTTAATAGAGCATGAGGTTTTTATTTGTAAACCCATCAGATTCTGAAAGCCTAACCATCCTCCTGCTTCCCTCTCTTCCTAGTCATTCCCCGCTGCGATGCAAAGGGGAAGAATGCACCCTACAACACTCTGCCATCTCCTAGAAAGGCTGTATTTCCTTTTCCAGAGGGACTGTATCCCAATTCTAAAATAACATGCCCTACAGTTTATTAGGCTCTTCTTATTCCAAAACCAACACAAAATACCACACTTTACCAAAGCAAAGAATAACAAAGATTCCTGTATCTTAAGAGTCCGTACTCCTGCGTGTCCCATAAAGCTTGCAAGGGAGCAGACCTGTCTACATTAGGAAACATGTGGATCCTGCAATTCCTGAACTGTTTCACTGGTCTGGTGTGCTGTACGCATGTTGCCTGTTCTGTGGTCATGCCAGCCAACAGTCTAGAAGAAAGGAAAGTGGTGGTTGATATCCATGAAAATCAGAAAACATTCTTTATCTCAAGGAAAGAGGGAGAACTTTACTAAGGCAGTGCAAGAGAATCATCACTCACCAAAAGTTTATAAACTTCATTGATTAAAGCACAAAGTCTGATCCTGGTGAGAGTTTTGAATGAGAAAATGTCTCCCCCACTTCTGTGCAAAACCACAGTCTAAAATTACTCATCATTACCACAGCAGAAACAAAACAAAGTTAAAATGCTGACAAGGATGTTGCTTGAGTGCTTCAAGAAACAGCAGCCTCAGACCTATTCCTTACAGCCAGTACTGTATTTTCAAAAGGGGAAGAAGAGGAGAGGGGGAGAAAAGTCACACCACACATTCACAGAACATGGTCTGAAAGAGAGGCCAAACTTTGAGTCACCTTTGTCCAAAACAGTGATACTCACACCTATTAGGTTTCTTGCGCTAGCACCAGAGCACTGAAGTCAGTTCTTTCACAAAGCTAAAGGACACAAGAAGAGTACTTGGGTGGGAAGGTAGGACCTCCACCTTCTGACAAAATTGGTTAAAATTGGCTGACAGTCAAACATCACCAGCATGGGGTGACTGTCTACAGGTGCCTGACAACCTCACACACAGCGTAATCATGTAAGCTCTTTTTTTAAAGTGTATTTTCCTAAGGAAACATAGGAGAAAAAGACATTTTCACTGGCACTCCAAGAAAAAACAGTTTAATCTGGCACCCTTCACAAGTACTCAATTGGTTTCCAATTCAAGAACAGAACAGAACAAATTAATTGACCATCAAAGTCTTAGAACATGTCTGGTACTATGCCATCAAATAGAAATGAGGGGAATCATGCTACAAACAACCCCGCTACAGGCATCCAAAGTCCTCCTCTGCCAACACTTGTCCCACAGGATGCTGCTGGTTCTTATCAAAAGAGCCAACATTGTAATTGCAAGACAGACAGTGGATTTGAATGCATGTACCAAGAGAATTTCCTGCAGTCAAAATCCACACACAAAACCAGTGAGCTGACATACAGCTACATGAACACGTATCAAACTACCGAGTGGTCTAGCCTACACAAATGTAAACCAAAGCACAAATTCAGTTCTGCAACATGCTAAACAGAAGTGGATGGACAAAAGCCACCAAAAGGCTGCATTCTGAAATCCAGCTTTACACAGGAGGTTAATCAGAATGAGTAAGTGAAAGAACATTTTCACTTCTGTGCATGCAATATTCCCCAATGGTTTAGTCATTACAGCAAGAAGCCTTTAAAGACAGATCTGCCTTAGAAGCTGAACACTTCAGAGAGCAAAATTAACTTGGTGGTTAGCTTCCCCACCCAAAGAATTATATTAGACAATTATCTACAGAAGTCAAAAATCAGGCCAACATTTCAAGGCCACAGGGGGAATAACGCAGTGATTGCCAAGGAAAAAAACAATGGCTCGGTGCTCATATTTGTTTGAGTCATATACACAGTGGCTTTCATAATGAATACTAATTTCAAGTTCTGCTTTACAAGGCATATTCCTAAAAGGAACCTATTTTCTAATTATGAGCTCCAGTGACCATGCACATTAAACAATGAAAACAAACGGCAGTAGATGTTAACGTTGTGACAGTCCCATTATCTCTCAAGCAATGCATGAGGATAAAGCTGTTAGACATCCTCATAGGCAAAATTTACTTCAAATGTCACTGCTATCCACATTCCCACAGCTGGCAGTTTATTCTCCCTCTATCCATACCAAAAGGATAAAATTAGGGAAAACTGAATTAAAGATTAACATTCTTACTTACCAAGAATATCTATAGTTTAGAGATCACATACTTGAAGTGTTCTCGCTAGCTTTTTAAAAGCAGAAACCTGAAACAATCACCCTCAAAAGAGACTGGGAAGCAACTGGAATTTTTTCTTTCATGATGTTAAACTTCTGTGGGATTTCCTGCTCACTGTCCTCCTTTAAAATGCAGGGGCAGTAAAGACTTGCTGTTCTAGATTATGTGTCCTTCCAGCACATGAGGCGTTACTATTTTGCCACAAAGCATTTAAGGCATCTAACAGTCCTTCATCACCTCCCAAAAAGCTTTCATTGGCAAACACAGCAGTACTGTATTTCTCAGCTGAACAGCTCTAAGTACCTTCCAGATGTCACCTCAAGGCCCAGCTGAGTCCAACAAGCAAAAGCAGAAGTTTGATGCTCAAGAGCCCCAGCATACACAGCTTCCTAGACAGAGTTCTATTTTCTATTTTACTAGACGCATTAAGCAGGAATGAAAAGAGGCATGACAGCTCCCAGAGAGATTCACTTACAGATTCAGGCTCACAGGTGAATTTCAAAACCAAATTATATTACTGAGAGAAAGAAAACACCACCTGATTCAGAAATGGCAGGAAAGTAAAAAGTGCAGCCTATGGTAAAGTTAAAACACCCCCCTGTAAGATAAAACAATGCTACTTTATGGTGTTGTGCCTGCTGCATTACTGTTCTCCCAGCACCACAAGTGATTCCAGACAGACATAAGCCCATGAATAGAACAAAAGCCCAGAAGTCTCAGAAGAAGTAAAACCTACTGTTTTATCAGCAGCTTAACCTATAGGTATTTCCGAATGCAGCCTTCAGCTTAAACATGCAGTAACTTGCACAATGCCACTGTTGCAGAACTGAAACCAAAACATAAAAAAAAAAAATAGCTACAAGACTGGACAGAGAAATCAGGCTTTTCCCAGGACATCACCTGGAAGACACACATAGACAATATAGGAGTTATGTTTGGAAGACATTCAAGTTATCCCCACACAGTCAAATAAGAGACTTGCGCTGAGAGAACAGCAGATCATTTCAGTCTGTGGAGCAGGACTGCTCATTTGCTTCTCAGTATCCCAAATGTTGAAGACTAACCTCTAGCAAGCCTTCCAGTGGTTATACAGAACAGATTTTCAAGGGCAATAGCATGTAATGAAAGAACATTCAGCAACAAGACTGTGTAAGACTTTTTGCCTTCTATGCACTGTTGCACCTTCTTGCATAAGGGATAAAGGATGCAAACTAGCCCTCACCGTAGTCAGAATTCCTTATTAAAGACACAAATAGCAGTAATACATGCAAAATATTTAAACACAGGATTCCTGTGCTGATTCATATTGAAGCTAGGACAAAGAATGACACATGCCTTACACAGCACATTTCAAAAGTTTCAAACAAGACATCCAATTTACATTTATTTCAATTAAAAAAAATGTATTTTTTTAATTGAAACATATTTTAATATATTTTTACATATTTTATTTTTGTTATTCCTCTTGTAGTTCATAAGAAATGCAAATTCTCAGAAGAAAAAATGCTTTATACACTTCCAGTGTGTGAATCAAGAAAGATTCGAATATATTAGACTGACTCAGAGGTGAGTTCAACTCATGCCAATCACAGGAAAAGTTAACCATAGGATCTACTCATTGCACAATAGCAATGACTGACATCATGCAGCAAGAGAAATATTTTGACCCATCATATGACACTCCCAGCATATGCAGATTTCTTTTTCTGTGTAATAACAAAAGCATAACCTAGCAACAGCTAGTGTCCATACCCTTTCACATGCATCTGACCCCAACAAAGCACATATTTTGTCCCAAACTGTAACAGGATTTTCCTGAAGCAAGTAGTTACAGAGCAGCGCTCCCAAGAAAATTATGAATGACACAAATATGAAGATACTAAAATGGAGGAACATATTCCAGTAAATTGAAGAGTTTGACGATTTAGTTTCTACTCTAATGTTCTCTTGGTGCTCAATATATCCAAAACCCCGCTTACCTCCTGGTACTTCATTTAGAGTTCAGGGTTGCAAACCTGCTTTTTGTCTTGTTTCTTCCACTGAAGATCTTGAGCTCCATCTCATAATCGCTGCAGCCAAGGCTGTATGCAGCCAACATATCCCCAACCTTCACTGCTTTTAAGTATGCAAGCAGAATGTCTTCCCCTTTCACTTGGGACGCTGCTGGTTCACAGCACTTCCTTTCCCCTCACCTAGCCCCTCACATGCACAGCCCAGACTGAGCACCACTAGCCTTACCCGAGTTATTCCCAAGCTGTCTAAACGCTGCCCAATAAGAACAAGCCTGTAAAGCAAATAAGTTGCTCCCAAGGGCCCCCATCATCATTAGCATTTTGGGATGGGGTACTTTGGACTAGACTATGAGCATCATGTGTACTCCTGAAACACAGCTTCCAGTTTAGTTTTATCCAAAAAGGAATAAAATACACACTCTTAAGCTACTCCATTACTCAAATTTAAGTGCAATAAGGGGGAACAATCAGGAGAATTAGCTTCAAAAAATGCACTCCTAATGCAACTGTCCAACATTGGTACACAAACAGAAGTCCACAATTTAATTCACACTGTATTCGCTGCAAAGGGCCAGTACTACACACTTGGAAGCTGCAAGGTGCTCTGCAGAAAGCAATGTGGGCCCAACATGAACCCAAGGAAATCTTGTCCTAATTCCTAGAAGTATTTTTTCGAAGCCCCCAAAACACAGAAGGCTTGGCATCTCTTCCAAACTGCTTGTTTAAAAGTGACTGAAAGAAATTATAACAAGTAGTATATTTTAATTGTTCCACCTCATGGCATCTGAATTATTTTCACAGAAGTATTTGGTTTTGAAACACATTAAAGGGACACAATCAGATTAGAAATAAGCAGCTGCATTAAGTGGAAGTCAGGCTGAATAAAGATAAATCTTTGGCCTCTAGTCCAGTATTTTTACTTGCAGCATTAGGCAACAATTCAGCAAGCATAAAGATGTATATGCTAATATACAGTGTCCTGTTCTCTAACCAGATATATTGCTTAGGGTCTTTACAGGAAATTCTGCCAAAGGGCTTTAAGGTAAATGCTGTGTTTTCTGTGTGAATTCTGACTAGACAAAAATTAACATTAATGCACACTTTCCTAACTGTGCAAAGCTTAAGGTTAGTAGGAAAAGTGTTTTCATGTATGTATCTGGGGCAGTTTGCGTTCACATACACAGTGTTATACAGTTAACTGAAAATAGGTACCTATTTCTGCGCTCAAAGGTCAGGTCTTCAAGAGTCCTATCTACTGGGCAGACTTTGTACAACAGCTAGATTCAGCAGACAGAGTGCTTCTTAAGTTACACACTTGAATAAGAAGATCCATCTTTGAAAACTTACGTGGCTCAATCTGGTGGGTTAACCTCAGCACATAATAACAAACGCCCCCACTCCTCCTTTCTCTTAGCTTTTATTGCTGAGCAGATGCCATATGGTACAGAATATCCCTTCGATCAGTTTGGGTCGGCTGTCCTGGCTATGTCCCCTCCCAGATCTTGCCCACCCCACAGACCGCACAGGTGAGGGGGAATGTTGGACAGACAGCCTTGATACCATGTGCACACTGCTCAGCAGCAGCCAAAACACTGGTGCGTTAGCAGCACCTTTCTAGCTACTAGTACAAAGCACAGCATTATGAGGCGGCTATGGGGAAAATTAACTCCATCTCAGCCAGGTACAATATAATCTCCACACCTAAGTGGTCCCTTTGTGGTCATGATGGTCCTTTGTGGCAGAGCTGGCTGACACTCACCACAGCCGCTCTATCACTCCGGTTCCACAACTGAACTGGAGAGAGAAAATGTAACAAAAGGCTCATGGATGGAGATGAGATCGCTCAGCAATTACCATCATGGGCAAAACAGTCTTGACTTGGGGAAAATTAATTTATTGCAAACCAAATCAGAGTAGGATAATGGGAAATAAAACCAAATCTTAAAAATACCTTCCCACCCTCCCTCACCCATGTTATCTACCTCCTCCGACCAGCAGCACAGGTGGATGGAAATGGGAGTTGCAGTCCATTCTCATCACACATTATTTCTGCCTCTCCTTCCTCAGGGTAAGGACTCTTCATACTCTTCCCTTGCTCCAGTGTGGGATCCCTCCCACGAGAGACAGTTCTCAACAAACCTCTCCAACACAAATGCTTCCATAGGCTTCATGAACTGCTCCAGTGTGGGTCCCTTCCACTGGGTCAGAAGTCCTGCCAGTGAACCTGCTCCAGCATGGCTCCTCTCTCCATGGGGCCACAGGTCCTGCCAGACACCTCCTCCAGCACTTGCTGTCCGCAGGGAAGGTCACAGCCTCCTTTGGGCATTCACCAGCTGCAGCACAGGGTCCTCCACAGGCTGCAGGTGGAGATCTGCTCCACCATGGACATCCATGGGCTGCAGTGGGACAGCCTGCCTCACTCACCATAGTCTGCACCACTGCTGGGTTGCAGAGGAATCTGGTCCAGCACCCAGAGCATTTCCTCCCCTCCTTCTTCACTGACGTTTGTATCTGCAGAGTTGGTTCTGCCACTTACTCTTCTCTGGCTGCAGCTGTGCAGGTTTTTCACCCCTTCTTACATACGTCATCCCAGAGGAACTACCACCTTAGCCAGTGGCAGGTTCACTTTAGAGCTGGCCAGCATTGCTTTATCAGACATAGGGGAAGCTTCCATATATTCTCGCAGAAGCCACCCCTGTAGCCCCCTGCTACCAAAACCTTGCCACACAAACAAGCATGTGGTTGGTTTTATGGATATATTTTTAGATGAGGAAAATAAGAATGACTGAAAAGCCTCATCTAATAAGTATAGTTCTGTTTATGCAGAAGTCAAGCTTTTTTCCTATCTGTGAATATATACATACCTGTGAGAGGCAGCGGGAAATCCCAACTATAAGCATAATGAAGGAGTATCTATTCTTAATGACTTGGGCTAATTGTTTCAAATGCCTTGACCCAATGCCTTGAGAAGTGTCCAGAAAACCTCTATAGATAAAGAAACGAGAAAGGTACTTTCCAAAAGAAGTGGTTGTAAGCTAAAAGGGCAAGAAAAGTCCTTTATGAGGTCCTCCTCACCCTCCTCTTTTGTGATTTTCCCTAACTATTAAATGGCTTAGGAAAATAGATGTCAGCTGCATTGTGGCCCCTCTGCATGAGAATTCAGTACTGAAATATGTTTTTCAAAAACAGTCAAATCTGCAGCCTGGGGCAATTCTGGAAATCAAAGCAAGGCATTTGTAACCCTTCCTCCTCCAGACTTTCTGTCAACCCACAGGAATCCTCAAGCAGCAGGAAGAAAATCCCAGCCTCTACTGGGAACCTAGGGTCTTACTTATTTTCATTCCATTTATTTGCACACCCAAGTTCAGAAATTCCCCAGCTGAATTCCAGAGAGCAGCAGCTAAAATACATGCATACCGAAGATGAAAAATCAATAGGCCAGAGTGCCATGCAAGCCTCTGTACCTATCAGTACCTGGAAGGTTGGACTAAGTGCATAGGAGACCAAGGCTTTGTTCCCAGTTTCAGGTCTGCTAGAAACAACCTGCCCATTTTCCTCCATTCAGAGGACATGCTCCTGAGGACAGAAGCCCTCTTCCCTTGTGCAGTGCCTTAATGCCACATGGTCTCCAATAACCAGCAGAGCAAAGGCTAATTCCCTCCTCTTCATGCCTACAACAGGAACAGGCTGACACAAAACTGCAAGCCATCAGTAACAGTAAATAAGGGAGAAAGACATGCGATTGCTGCAAATTACATTTGGAAGAAAACATTGAAGGGAAAGGAATAAAACAGCACTCTTCATCAGCCAAGACATCACTTAGTCATGATCTGGAGTGTTCACACCTGCTCTGCTCTGTCACAAACTCCCACTGCTCTGAAATGCACTGCAGCAGCACCCCAACACCTCTCCTTCTGCCAAGCCTAAGCAGCATAACAGGATCATTTTGTCATTCAAGTTCCCATTTAGTTAATCACTGTAACACCTTCAAATCTCTGCAGTGTATTTCACGCAGAATGTCTGCAGAAAGTAAAGCAGCCTCATGGGCCTGCCTCCACCATCCCGGTCCAAACTCCTGAGCTGCTGAACACATGGGCAATCCTGCCTCTAGACAGCAGCAGGCTTAGGCATCCTTATTTATCTGCGTGCTTACACAGCCATCTGGGCCTAACAACCCTGTCCTGGTCACCATTTCCCATCATTCCTTTTTTTTAATCTGTTACATCACAAAGGCCTCAGCTCAGATAAATATTTTGACAAACGCTGCTCTGCCTTGGCTAAGATAGGTCTCACAGCCAAGGTGCTCAGGGAAAGCAACCAGCAAGGACTAGGAAGAAATTCTCCACAGGCTCACAAGTACAAGGCATCTAGAACACAGATTCTGAAATCCCTCTGAAGTGCCGCTCTCTGTGTCTTTGTAGACTTGAAACCCTCTGGAAATGCATCTCTGAATACTTAGCTGAAAAGGGATTTGTCAGTACTTTGTTGAATAGGGACCCAGGTTACAGGAGAGTAAACGATACAGGATCTGTATTTTCTGTGCCTTGAAAATTCCTTCCCGGTTCCCTTTTCTTTCACCCCGTTAGCAGTGGCTATTTATCCATGTTAAATCCATGCAGACCTGTTTAGCTCAGCTCCTACTCAGTTACCCTTGGTTTGGCAGATGATACAAGGAATGTTTTGTTGTTACACTAAACATTCTTCGTCATGATGTGATATTTTCAACTACCTAAACAAAAAAGTTTATATTGCGTCTTCCAGCAGCCAAATCAGTCCTTTAGTTGAGATGCAGTGGTGACAAGAAAATGCGGCAGCGTAACACTTCCTCCCCAGTTACAGCTGCAGACAGCCACATGGGCTGGTGCCAGTAAAATGTAAGCTTCTGCCTCCATGGAAGGGAAATAACCTTTACAGACTGAATATGGAGGAGGAATAAACAGAAACCAGTGTCAGGTGTTGTATTAGTGGGGTTGAGTGTTCAGTTTCCAAGGCAAGACAGGAAGAGATTTAAAAGCCTCTTTTTGAAACTGCAATACAATTGCCAGATTCATGGCTTTCAAACCTAAGTCCTGGGTTCCCCATCTTATTTGGTCAGACATCCTCTTCTAACACTGTAGTATGGAAATGATAGATAGCATTGTGTGATTCCCAGTTCCTGGCCTTCTGCCACAGACTCTGAACCTCTATCTTACCTCCAAGAAGTTTGCCCAACCACAAACCACTTCTCCCACATATCCAGAACTAGGATATTTATCTGAGCCAAGCACTATGGCTGTCTCTACATATCAATTTGCAACCGAGTTTGTAATGAATCTTTGGCATGGCCAGCTACAAGCACAACACTTTTCCACATGTCACAGCTAAGTGCTTAATTTATGAAGACAGCTCCGGTCTACACAAGCCTAAGCCCTATACACAAGCCACAGAACAGCTGACCAGAATTATTTTATGTTTGCACAGTGAGACAACTCTCAGTTCCCATACAATTGTAAAGCTGCTCTGGGTGGTATAGCAAGTCATTACCCAGCAGCTGATTTGCAGTGTGCTTTTTCTGTCCATTGCAGTAGTTGAGTGCTGCCATCAAACCAATTCAGGAACAAAAAAACACTACTATTATACAGTCTTGACCCCTGCCTTTGCTCAGCTTACTACAATTGCTGCTGGAAATCTATAAAATCAGTTAATCCCAGGAGCAGGGCTTGTTCCACCAGACATCCTTTAGCAAAACATTAAGGAATACTATGACCACATCCCAAAACTTACCACCTCAGGTAGGCTCAAAACTCAGCCTTGAGTCCACGCATGCACCTGAAAGGTGCGTTGAAGTCTGTGACAAATAATGGGCTGAAGAGCAGCACTGAAGTCTGTGACAATCACACATGCAAGAGAAGGGACAAAACAACATGCCCAGCTGCTGGCAAGTTCACCTATTTAAGGACAAAACACTATCCAGCATAACCAGGTACCCACTCAAAGCCAAGTCAGCATGAAAGAGCTCCTGGTAGAAATCAGCTGTTTCACCAGCTATTACACTGCAAGTCTTCTATCAGGTAACCCAGTAACAGCAAAAAGAACTGCAACATGGATACAATCACCCGTGAACCACTGGGATGCCAACACTCCTAAATGGCTTTAAGATGGAAAGAAGGGGAAAACTACCCACAGCAACAGACATTCTCTTTGTTTTTTATTTTTCCTGGCCTAAAACTATGAAGGAATTAATTCAATCATTTTTTTTATACTACTGATTAACCATCCAAAAACAAAACACTGGCTATTAGAGCTGTGTTATTTCCTTCTCTTTCAAAAAAAATGTTAGACACAGCTCAGATACTGAAGTGTATAAATTCACCCAGGCATGTTTAATGAAAGCTTTATGTTCTATCATGGCATTTTTAAAGTAGAGAATAAGCTGCCTTTTACTCTTCCAGCATCATAATGAAAAAGTATCTCTTTCCATGGAATTGAATAAAATACTATGGCTAGCAGAGCCTGTTGAGAGACAGATTAATTATCTACTTGAGTGTGTATGCAAGAGTAAGCTTGTCACAGCTAAGGGAAAAATAAAAAAGCCAAATAGTTAGGGAAAGATACCAAAGCTGCAGTCCGAGACAGTGGGGCGAGCACTATGATCACTGAAGGTTAAATGGCAGCTAAATGCTCCTTGTTGAGCTGCTACAGTAGCTTGAGTTGCCCACAGCAGCTACACCTCCTGGCTTAAAGAAAACTAACTGCTAACTGCTACGAGTCCAGATGCATGTGCAAATCAAAAGGCATTATCCTTCCCATTACTAGCAGCATAGGACAAGACTCTACTAAAAACACAAAACAGAACCAACTTGAAACAAGCTTTTAGCAGCTCTACAAAAGTATAAGCAGAATTTCCTTTAACCCAAGTAGCAGCAAAGCCGCAAAAGGCGGCACATGTAATGGGTCTCCCATGCATTGCATGGGTTCTCCAACACTAGGCTTGACTACCTGACTCACCTTTAGGCACTCACGAAATACCCAAGTTAAGCTGATCATCAGTCAGTTTCCTGTAAGGTCAATGGAGAGAAACGGACACCTCTTTCCACCGAGACAGAAGTCATCATCTAGACATAAGCATCTCTCCACTTCTTATTTTAGACACATCAAGTGGCATGAATCCAAGACAGTGTGTTAGGAACAGCTGGATTACACACCACCAACAGGATTAATATTATGCTCCTTTACTTGGTCTACCCTATTGTTAAATCTGAATAGCAATGCTCAATTCAGATGAAAGTAAATGGTGAAAGCACAGTAATCTCCAGAGAGACACAGAAATGCATATTTTAAGCTTCTTTGTAGCTCCTTCTGAAAAACAGCAGGGCAAACTTCATTTACAACCCATACCACATGCAAAGGCAAATGCAACCTTCCGCCAAATTCCAGCAAAGACAGCTTGGGGTTTTAGAATTGAATTGCCATTTTTCTAAAGAAACAGTGCTTTTTGGAAATAGCAACTATATCATAGCATGGCCCAAACATCAGGGAAAAGTAATAGGTCAAGTGCATGCAGAAGTGACCTTACTGCGACCATTCTACCATAAGGAACTTCAGAACAGTTTCATTCCCTGACAGGAAGCTCAGAAATGCACCAGCACCAGTAACCCAGAAACACTTCAGTGACTTACTTATGCTCAACCAAGTATCAACTCAGATGCTCAGGGGAAACAACGAAGGCACCAAACAGGACATGGGCTAGCCAAGTGGATGCAATGCGGCAGCACAAGTTGGACTTAAGCCACAGCTCCTTTCACTGACTTAATGCGCACCTTACTTACTGGCTCAGTTCTCACATCCCATAAAATAAGCCCTCTTTTAGCAGAGGTTTGACATACACATGAACATTACTGGCAACCAGTAGATGTTCTCTGTACAAGCTGATCATGGCACACTGACAACAGAGTCTGAGATTACCCCCGAGCTTAGTACTCATAATGAACACAGAGAAGAAGTGAGGGAAATATCCCAAGTATTGCAGGAAAAACCACAGACAGAGCAGCTGTATAAACCTGAGAGAACAGAGAGCAGGCAAGGCTGATCACCAAGAACATCACATGACTAGTGTGAAATGAGACAGCACAAGCAAGCTATAAAGGCTTGAGATCTTCTCACAAGCAAGAGGATCCTGCTAGCCTTCCCTAAATCACACTCTGTATCTGCTCTTGTGCTTGACCAGAACTGGCAAAAAAGAAGAAACAGGTAAGGGACTCAGAGCTCCAGCTTCCAGTATTTGCCACTCTCCTTCCGCCCCATCCATGCGACCCCCTTTCAGCTATTCCCCATGACTCAAATTTGAGGCACTTGCTCCACATCATGGTGCATACAGAGACAGTGACACTCGCACCATATTCTACTTCATCAGTAACACACATAAGTAGCGAAAAAATTAAGAGGGAGGGTTCCTTCTCCCTCCCTCCCCCCTCCTTCATCATTAGAGCCTCACCTTTTCTCTGCAAAGCTTTTAAGAGAAAACAGATCTGAAACAAAATGGGAAGGGTGTAAAGAGTGTCTGGAACAAAATGTCATGTGCAATGCCTCTTCTCCTGTTCTGTGAGCCACAAAAGAAAACAGCACCTTCTCTGACAGAAGCAAAAGGACTGTCATAGTAATTGAGGGATGGGAGGGGAAAGGAAAGAAGCAAGAAAAAACACACATTGTCCAGAGTTCAGAGAAGAGCCCTTTTCAGCAGCTATGAGTGAGAAAGTTGCAGAAATGACAGCTTCACTGCCTCCCTGCCCAGCTGGCTTTCCAACCTGCTTAGAAGCAGCATCCAACACCACAGGAAGGGCTGGTTTTGTTTTAAACACCATTGGCCAGTGGCCTTGTACACAGGATTACAGAACGCTGTTTTCCTCAAGTTATGACGACGCGATTTATTTTCATTGGCACAAGCAGAGAAAGAGAACCAGTCAGATTCACTCTGCAGCAGCAGGACACTGAAAAGCAATTTTACATGTGTACATCACACAGTCATAACACATTATGCACTTTCTGTCTTAGAAGGAAACCTTTCAAGAGAGACCTTTGATTTCTGAAGATAAACTGAAGCATCGACAGTCAGAGCCTTCAGCTTTCATTTCCCATTATCCATGTGCTGCTACATCACAATAACACCCTGTTTTGACTTCCTTCATGACTATCAACTCCACATTCCCTTGTATTTCAACAGCAGTCTGCCCTATGAAAACCACAAGAGGACTTTCCCACCCTGTTGACATCATCTCCTCCTTGCTACACCCAGTCAAGTCCATGCCACTCAGCACAAGCTGCAGCCTGAGTCCTGGGCAAACAGTACCAGAGCCATCGCACTCCAGGGACCCATGCTGACATTAAGGCTCACAGGCAGCCATTGCAAGTCAAGGCCAAACTAGCGAGCAGCAACTTTCTGTGCATCAGTGGTGACACGAACTGTTCCACAGTAAATCTAGAAGCTACCAAATCACACTCTGCACTCATCTGCACACACATGCTCTTACACTCACAGGTGCTAAATACCAGTCTGGCTTTTTGCATCCTCTGCAAAAAATCCTTCTTCCCCCTCCCAGTCCCTCTGTTGTGCCCACTCTGACTCTTCAGACTTAATAAACACTAAGGCAGCTTGGCATATCACATTTCAGAAAAGCTTATTTTTCCCCAGTCACTCCCTTACACCCCAGCTCTTTCAGGCTGGCTCTGAAACACATCCCCTGACCTGTTTGCCGATACCCATGCAGCTGACCAAATGCTTAGGTATTATAGTGCTATCATAGCTAAGTTTTGAATTATTTCAAATTGAAATGAAGAGTTCTAAATTAAATAACACAAACAAACAACAATAAACACCACCACACAAAAAATATATTGATGATTAGCAGTCATCTACATCAGCTGCAATAGCAACATTTTTGAGAGGATTTTGCTGGGGTTTTTTTATTATTACTATTATTATACTTACAGAAAGCAAGCCAAGAAAAGGGAGAAATAGATGGAACCAAGCCCTGCATCTGAGCAAGCTCTCTGTAAGCAAATGCAGAGACTTTTCAGGGCTGGCAGCACATTGTGCTGAAATTAAGTGGTGTGGCTTCTTGCAGAAACACTATTTTTCAGATCTGGTATGAGATCCATAATGCATGCCACTGAATAAAAGCTTCCATAGGCTGTACAGCAGCACCTAAATATTTGTCCTACTGCTGTTCATCCACAGCTGGCACACACTCAGAGACTGCAAAGACAATGCCAAACCAAAGCTCAGTCTGACTTTCCTACCTCCAATTTGCATTGCACTTTTCCCTCCAGGGATCTCACATGGTTTGGTTTGGATTCCATCCCAGCTCAGTCCCTAACAGAGAGATGTATCAAACAATTTCAATGCACCAATACATTTCATTTTAAATTTGAGTATTTGAAATGACTTTGCACATTCTTGACATTTCAATACTATTCTGGATAGCTTTCTAACCCACCCATTTTTTGCCCAGTGGTTAGAGTGTAGGGCAATTGGATTAAAGTGAAAACAGAAGATTGCTCCAAGACAGACATCCAGAGGATGAAAGCTGTTTGGGTGGAGTACCACCTTCCCATGGGAAATGAAAACTTCATCACTCGCTACTCAAAATTCAGTTGTAGCAAACACTGTCCAACACTAAGCAGGACAAAGCCATGAGCCAGCAGCAAAAGGTGATCTCCTTGAGGCAAATAAGCTAGTTTAACCTCTTTCACTGCAGAGGCAAATAAAAGGAACAAACTGCTAAATGCCTTGAGGATGTGGGGCAAACAGGAAGGGGCAGAGCAATGCTGGAACTTATACAAAAGCCTGCCCCACAGAACAAGCCAGCAACAGGCGAAAGCAGCGTGAACGCATATATGCTATAAGCGCACATATAGTTATACATACGCTGAGGAAATACCAGGAGAGGTCATCAAAAACGTTTTCCTCACTGTAACAAATATCTTGGGCAGCAGTAAGGGACAGTTGGCTCATCTACAGCAGCACTTGCCTCAGCATCAGTACTGCAGATGGTAAATGGGGCTTCCAGTTGCCAAAAGCACAGGGTGGAAAAGCAGTCTGACTTTGGATGAATCATTGCCAGGACTGAAACTGAACAGGTAAACTGGGTGCATGGAGAAACAACCCTGGCAGGAAAAAGGGAGGAAAAAAACAAAGGGCAGAAAACAATTAAGTTGTAAATGCTTTGATACAGAGTATCTTGTGTGTTCTTACATCTGCCAAAACAAGAGCCCAGAACTGGTTCTCCTTTCAAAATACAGTACAAAGGAACCTGAAACCATTATTGTCTAGCAATGGCTCATCATGGGTCCCATGAACAAAGGACTTTGCAATACCCCAGCAGCCACAAGGCTTATGACAGCTTTCCCAGGAACTTACGAGAATTTGACTTCTTTCCAATAACTCTCTTAGGCTCCCAGAGAAATCCCCAAACAGCTTCTCAAGCCCTAGGACTTGGGTCAGTTGATAGTGAAGAAAATGCCCAAAAGGCACTGCAATGACAGTCCCACAGCAGACCAGGAATGAAGGCAAGCAATAAAACTGATGCTAAACAGGTCCACAATAAACCAGCCCTAAGCATAATTTAAATAACAGGGCACTGCCAAAATGAAATGGTCATTTACCGACAGAGAGAGCGAATAAACTTAAACCCAAAATAGAACAGTAAGACATAACAGACAACTTCCAGAAAACAAATGCTTCTCAAGCCATTCACTGCATAAAGATGAAGAAATCTCTTCTGAGCATAGCCCTGTCTGTCCTCACCCCTAGGAAAGGAGCAGGATCTCCTGGGCAGTTCTTGCTGTTTGGTATGAAGGCATTCCATTATCCGTTCTCCAAACAAGAAATTTTCTTGTGTGTGTGACGAAACTCACAGACATCCCACCTTCCCTCCAGATGTCCCGATTCACTCTCACAAAAGCAGAATGCCTAAGCAGCAATAGAGTGCAGGCAGAGCTATAGCAGCACAGCTGTAGCCCACTACCACTGTGGCTGAAGCTAGGAACGCTTGAAAGAGGGCACCGAACTAGCACTTCCCTACAGCAACAATAAGTTCATCTGTGCTCCACAAACTGTTCTTTGATTCATAAAGTGGCTGCACAGGTGCTGGGGGAAAAGTCATTCTTTCACCCACAAACCATTTTGTTCTCAAGATAGAAGGGAGAGTGTATTTGTTCAGCATGCATTTTAAGATAGAACATCTCTGCTTTAAACTACCCTACATACTGGGGATGTAGCTCAACAGAGAAGCAGGAAAACACATCACCTTTGCAGAAACGTAAATACATCCAAACGCACCTCCAGCCCAGATGCAGACAGGTGGCATCCTTTGTGTAACACCGCACATGGCTAACATTCATCCACATTACAGATAAACTACTGCACAACTCACTAGGAACAGAAAGATGTCTTGGTTTTATGCCTACTAGGAAGAAAGCCAATTTAAGGAATCAAAATAATTTGGGGTCCTCAAAATACTTAGCATATCCTAAAGGAGATGGGAAAAGTGCTCTCCAAATAGCCCTGGGGAGACCAGAGGCATATACAGGTAAGTACCATTTTAGATCACGCAGGGATTTGAAGGCAAGCTGCAGACACAGCTGCAACCTTGGTCTCACTGTTACTTAGGCCAAAAATGAATGCATACCACCAACCAAACTCATCAGTCCCTGGGCATAGCTCAAGCAGCCTATTGTTCTGAGAGGACTTATCAATCACTACAGACAACCCTTGCTGATCAGGTCATATGATTGAAGGCTTTACTTTATTATTCCCTCACACCGCCAAGCAAAGCAGCAGCAGTGTTATCAGATCAGACAAAGGAACTGCTGCCTTTCAGAACAGGCTCCTGAATAACTGCTCCCTGACGTGCACGTGTGCGATTTAGCTGTGTGCAGCGGGAATGCAAGAGTAACAAGCCACATGTGCCATTACTTACTGATTTTAAAGAGGCAACACAGTCAAAAACAATCAGGACATTCAGAAGTCAAGCTGGTCTTGTATCTTGTTAAAACTTAATTACTTAACCCATATGTTGCAGCATTCCAAGTACTATACACATACTAAAGAGTACTAAAACTCCTGGGCAGAGGCAAGAGATGATGGAAAACTCAGTGAAAGCCAGCTCTCCACAGCTTGGCCCCAACTCCAAAACACTGTGTTTCACCAGTATGCAGTCCTCAGGGCTTCTCTGCAGCAGGCTAGAGACTCTCCCCCAGCTTTCTAGTCCTGGGATTACACACCCCACCGTTTCCCAGCCCTCTGTTACTCCCGTACCAGTGTGTTGTGATTAAAATGCTGGAACTGGCTCTTGAATGAAAAAGAAATTCACTCACAGGCAAAGCAGCTTCAAAATCCGTATTCATAAAGAATGTTCGAGGACTGTGGAGGCTTCTCCCCCTTTACCCACTGAAACATAACAGTTCTTGGTCTTTCATACAAAACCTGCTGTAATTTCTTTCCTTCCTGCAGAGCAGTCACTGTGCATCTGTCTACCACTGTATTACCTCAATATTTTTTTTCAAGAAACGCTTCTCTAACAAAAAGGAATTCACTTGTATAAAGCAAACTGTATTGCTTCTGCAAAATTTCATTTGAGAATCCACAGTTAAAGTGCAGGACCCCTACAGTTACCAGTTCTGCAGTGTGATATCTTCAGCATCCCTTGTGAGATGAAGCATGTCACCTTAATGCATCCTTAAGGTGAGAGAACGACCAAGCTGATTGGCTTCATCACCCGAAGGACACAAAAAGTGACATACTTCATCTGATGAGAGACACTAAAGCAGTGCCTCTTAATATTTTATGAAACATTTGGCTGTTTTTAATTTTAAAAACAGCAGCTCAATAAACAAAGCAATGGAACGTTCCCTGTGGATGGCACAATGATAGGTGCACAGCAGCCCACTCATCTGAGTATCGTGTGCATCAACTCTGCCCCCCACACACACATCCACGCTGGAAGAAGCCCTGTACGCTAGGTCTCAGGCTCTGCACACCAACAGGGACTCTTCCAGAAACAGACATCTTTCAGCATGATGCAGCACACAGCAGGGGCAGCTCTGGAGCTGGCTTAGGACATCCAGGTTCCATACAGCAGCTCCAGCTGGACACAACCAGCAGACATGCCCGAGCTGAGTAAGTAGTTTCAATAAGGAAAAACTTCATTTTCTTCCCTACCTGGTCAGTTCTGGAAAAAAACCTACAGTTACAGACTTTCAGGAAACCTAAAATGAAAGCATCACACTGTACGGCTACCACACACTTGCTTCAAGCTTACCTGCTTCCATAAGTAGCCACTAGTAGCTGCTGCCAGAGACAAGGTACTCAGCAGAAGGGATCTTTGCTCTCACTTATAACAACAGCCTTTTATTCCCTCCCCAATGGAGGCTTGCAAGACACAAGACTGGCCAGAAGACAGACAGCAGGAAAAGCTAAAGCATCAAGTCTAAATACAGATACGAGCATCCCTAAAGGACCAAAGGATAGCCTTTAGCAGAGCCTGATTTTTAATTCTTTGTTCCAAATACATCCATCATTGCTTACAAGAGCCTCAAAGATAAGACTTCAAAAAAAAAAGTTAGAAAATTCCCCCATTCCTTTTTATTGGAGCTCAGAGACTCATAGATGCCAGGATGAACTAGTACACGAGGACTGGTGTGCTGCAGTCTCTTTAAATAAAGATAAATCTTGACAGGAGAGGACTTGCTCATACATCCAAGAAAAAAGTTCCCAGTCAAAGAATAAAAGTACCTCCATGAGCAAAATGGGAATGCACGCAGCGTTTTCACCGTGGAAGAACACCATCTTGGGGCTCCTCCCTTCAAGCATTAATAATTGATGTGTCCTGGTCTCACCTCAACTTCACAATCCATCCTTTACTACGGAAGGAAAGATTCTGCAGAAATGAAAAGCATTATCCCAAGAAAGGGGATTATTTTGTCATCTGAGGACACTTGCATGGAAGAGCAGAGCTGATGGGCAGCTCCTGCATTCTTTCTGATTAAAATGCTGCCTCAGGATATTATTCTTCCCCCACCCCCCAACATGAAACAGACAATTTGGCTGTGATACATTCATGTAATAAAGGCTTTTTCTTATAAAATGTCAATCCAAGACTGGCAAACATTTTACTTTTGCCTTGAAGTGACCTTACTGAGAACAAACACAACAGATAAAACCAATCCTAAACTAGTTGGCATCTGAAGAAGCAGAGAATGAGGGAGTAGATGGGTGGTTTTTTCCCAATCCCATATCAGGGCTTTAGAAAACAAAAAAGCAGGGCAGTAAGGTAAAGTTAAGCATGATAAACCTTTTCCATGAAGGGCTGTCTTGCCTTTTCAGGATTAATTTTATATACATGTACATATATATGTACATACACATACACAAAAGTACACTCACCTGCCACCTACAGCAACCTCTACAGGTACAACATATTAGACCTGACAGCACATGGTATCAGACGCAATGGTGTCTGATGATCATTATGATGAACATCAACAGACAGTCCTTAGACTAGTCTCTTACACTAAAGAACCCTACACCACATTAAAAAAGGTCATTATTAAAACAAGGACTGCCTCTGTGGGGCACCCATCTCTAGCCAGAACACCTCACCTCTCACTTCTAAGCACAACTGGGATGACCTTGAAAATAAAAATGGAACAGCTATGCTTCTCCACAACAGTACCCTGCCTCCACGGGCCCAGCGCAAATGGGAGAACACTTGAAATATCATTAACATACACAAAAAGCAGGGAAAGCTCCATAAATGTCAGAAAGCTACTAAACACCACCACTGCTCAACCTCTCCTTCTAGCTCATTAGCAGGAGCAATCACCAGATATGCTAGACTGAGAGCAGCCCCAGGGAGAAAGGTTTGAAGGTGTTGGCGGACAAGAAGCAGAACATGAGCCAGCAGCATGCACCTGCAGCCCAGAAAGCCAACTATATTCTGGGCTGCATCAAAAGGAGAGTGACCAGCAGGTTGAGGGAGGGGATTCTCCCCTTCCACACCACTCTTGTGAGACTCCACTTGAAGTACTGCAATCAGCTCCGGGGCCTCCAATATAAGAAGGAAGTGGACTGAGTCTAGAAGAGGGACCACAAAGATGCTCCAAGGGCTGGACCACCTCTCCTATGAGGAAAGGCTGAGAGAGCTGGGATTGTCCAGCCTGGAGAAGGGAAGGCTCTGGGAAGACCTTATAGATGCCTTCCAGTACTTAAAGGGGGCCTACAAGAAAGCTGGTGAGAGGCTTTTGACAAAGGCGTACAGGGATAGGACAACAGGGAATGGCTTTAAACTGAAAGAGGGTAGATGTAGGTTAGACATTAGGAAGAAGTTCTTCACTGTGAGGGTGGTGAGACACAGGCACAGGTTGCTCAGAGAAGCTGCGGCTGCCCCATCTCTGTCAGCATTCAAGGCCAGGTTGGACAGAGCTTTGAGCAACCTGGCCTAGTGGAAGGTGTCCCTGACCATGGCAGGGAATTGGAACTAAATAATCTTTTACATCCCTTTCAATCAAAAACATTCTAGGATTCTACGCCACAGAGATCATTTAAGATATCTTTATGAATATATTTACGCTGTCAGAGTCCCAGGTTCAGAGCACCGCCCCAGTATCCTAATTCCTGTATAGTGAGGCAGAACAAAGTCTCTGCCCCACAAAAATAGCAAGATAAAGTCTCCTTGCCCTCCCAAGCAATAAGAAGTTATCTCTACATCTGACACAAGGACACCTTATGAATCGTTTTATGGAAAAACATTTGCATTTTTGGATGCATCTGTGGGATTTCTTCATAAACTCTATTTAGCAGAGACATCTGTTACTCCGATATATATATTTTACATAAATCTCACCCTCTGAATCCTTTCCATCAGTTGTCACTAATGAAGCTTTGTGTGCAAAACCAAGTGCATTCTGCCCCCATTAGGAAGCCAATTACAGCAGGAAAAACAAGCAATTAACAAGGTGTAAAATAAACATCCTGCCACCTGCCTTTTAATAGCAACCCCACTTCAAACAAGTCACAGTTTCAGCACAGCTCTCAGAATTGGCAACTGATATTATATATGTATTTATGCAGCAGCTGCTCTTCATTGCAACAAATATTACAGGCTTACCAGATAAGGTCAGCATATTTAAAAAAAAAAATATAGCAAGTATTAAAACCTGCTTTGAGGCTCCAAATGTTGCTTTTAATGAAACCAGCAGCATCAGGCTTGTCTGGTATTACAGTGAAGCTGCAGCCACATCCCCAGCTTGGAGAGGTTTCTCTTCATTTCTACTTGCTTAGCAGCTTCCGTATTCGTTTCACTAAATCCAGGGGCCTAGGCAGCTATTAAACAACCTGCAGGACAACTAAACAACACACAGCTCTACAGAGTAGACAAGTCTTTCCTCCTTTCATCATCCCCACCTCTCCCTCTTGGTTTTCTCCACCCTCCTCCCACCAGCTGTAACCAACTGGGGGGGCACATAACTGGGGCAAAGAGCAACCCCTCAAAAAAATCAAGGGGAAAACAAAACAAGCTTAGCCTTTGTTCCCGGAGCCTGCAAGCTTTTGAGGGAAAGGAGGGAAGTCCTTCCAAAGCCATGTGTGCTGCCGAGCATGCTCGGTAGCTCCAGGAGGAGCCAGCTTTCTTTGCATTTTGTGGAATGCAATGAATGACACTTCTGAGTAGGTAACTAGGACTAGAGAAGGCCCAACAGTAAATCTGCAGGATTTGGGAGACTTGGAGTTTACAATGTGCCTGAGAAAAGAGCAGCCAAGCTTTGTCTTGCCTTTTTTTATCTTCCCCTCTCACTGTCTCTCTGCTGCTAGATGTTTATTTGCTAGTTTTTCCATATCACATTTCATTTCCTGACTACTGTCCTATTTAATCACTTATTTCAAGATCCATGCACGTCCTCCTCTTAGGGTTCTTCTCCCTGGCTTTTTTGAGATCTGAGGAGTACCACACTGAACATGGTGCCAGGAACTTGCCATTGTGTACAGGACTCTGAAGTGTCAGTCAGAGACGGAGTGAAAACTGATAACATTCTTTCTCTAAATAACCACAGGAAGTAACAGAAAACAGAGCTTTTCATTCCAGACAGAGCCAACAGAGCTATCCAGAGGTTTATAGAAGGTTGCAAGACATGATCAATAGCACCAAAACAATCCTTCACTGAAAAGCTCTATCAAGTCCTGAATTTAAATCACATTTCACTACCTCTGAACACAACTGCTCCCTAACTGGCAAATCAGATCCTAAAAGCCTCAAGTCTTAAGTTCCAATAATCTATATGTATGCAGAAACAAGCAAAGTCAGTAGAAGGGGGACAACCACAGAAGGTGAAAAGCAGTGAAAGGTGAAGAGCCTCCAGGCTCGTGAGGATGTACACCAAAATTTGACCTACAGCAACCCACAAAGTAAGTAAATAAAGAAACACGTTTCTCAGCCACTGGTTTCTCACGCTAACAGTACAAGTGCAGAGATCCCACGACTCCTTCCTACAGCCCTAATTACAGAGACAAGGTTACAAAAAGACACGATCTGCCAACAAGAGCTGCAGGAGGTCATACGGTCACTCAAGCTATAAAAGTATTTTAAGAGTAGTTCAGTCAGTCAGGTCACTTAACTGACTTTTTGTTCAGTTTTTAAACAAGCAGCAATATTTTCCCTTACATTTTATGGGTGGGAGAGGAAGCAGGACCTACTCCTTAGTCACCAGTGTAAGATTCCAGTGCTCATCACTAACAATGCCACAAAGCAGTCATGCCTAGGTGACTTTTGTAGATCTAAATCCACCAAGAAATGCCAAGCTTCAACCCAACAGTGATGGGTGACGGCGGGGCAAAACATTGTCAGCCTTCAAAAGCTGTTCAGATCACAGGAAGAAATCCTGTACTGCATTAACCAGTAAGTGGGATATATTACCTGCAATGCCCCACCACAAAGCCTCACAGGACAGAAGCTGCTCCAGAAGTGTATCAGAAAAGCAGCCCATTGTTCTCAAACGTACTTGTATTTAGTTAGTTCTAGGGAAGCCTTTTTTGCTCAATGCTGAGGAGCACTCTGATGGGTTTCCTGACCAGCAGGCAGTCTGAAGGCACAAAGAATCAGCAGTTCAGGGACTGTTGCTTGTTGAAGGTGGCAAGAGACCAGAAACAGAACTAAAGCTTCCTGTGAGAAAGACCTATGCAGTTCTAGAAGTAGTTCTAGGAGATAGGGCTCCAATTCCTGCAGTTCTTCAAAGAATGTTTAAAGAGACCTAACTCTCCAATTCTTCCAGTCCTCATCCCTCTCCAGAAGGACAGGTGAAGAGTCTAAATACTTTTGTATTTTGTATATTTAGTATTTGACTAAATACTAAACTGCAACAGCTGAGTGTCAGCAGTACCCAGCTCACCTGAGCTCACTCTGCAGAGTCACCCCAATCACTGTGAGCTATAGCCCATAAGACTCTGATTCCTAATAGTCACATGCATGCACATGCTCTCCCAGCACGTCTTTTAAACAGACTTCTGTGGTTTGGCAAAAGGTCAGATTAAGCAGAAGGTACATGAAGCTGAGCAGAGAATATTCTCAGTATGTAGCAGTCTCTCCAGGTCATACATCATAAAAATTCTTACGTTTCCTGGGATCAAAGAAGCTACAGCCATAAAAGACCTATTAGTTCATTAAGCCCATCGCCCGGCCAAAGCAGGTCATCCAGGAAAGAAGTAACAAAGTTGTAGTATTACTGTCAGAACAAGCTGAGTAAATTTTTCTTTGAAAAAGATGCAAAGCAAAGATAGATACAAGACCTAGATCTGAAAGTTAAAATCCAATTGTTTCCAAGAAATAAGCAAGCACATTTCTCCAAGGCGGCCAATAAGATGCTATTCTACATCCCATGATGTGGCTCTGCCACGAAGCCCCAGTGACAGCCTCTCTTTCTCACTCCCACTTGCAAATTCCCATCTCCAAACACAAATGTCTTTCACTGCAGAGTTCAGTAAGAAAATTACTTTGGAGCCCTGGTGCTGAAAATGCATCAAAGAACAATCTCCAAAATCCACTCTCCCCCCAAATAAATAAATATATAAATAAATCAAAGGAGAAAAGAAAAGACAGTTTGGCTCCCTCCGGCCTACAATAACAATAATTATAATAATCTAGAGATCGCAGGAGGTTTCATCTACCCTCCATGCCAAGTCAATTCTCTCCATTCACAACTGTGTATAATTGTTCCTGGGACTGCAAAAATTACTGTCTTTTCAGTAGCAATCACAATTGTAAAAATGCTTTCAAACAACCTCGAGCCCTTATTTGTTAGAATCAAACTATGTGCTTTTTTTTATCTTTTACAGCTCAAGTTAGGTCTGGCATTTCTGTGCAGAGGGTCAATAATCCAGTCATTCAAAAAATAGTCACGAAAGACATATTAACATAAGCTGTGCATTAAGACACAATTATTTATATGCCTGGCAGTAATGGCTCTGCACTGTGCACTGTATCAACTCACAGACACTTTAGCAGGAAAATAAAACACTTTTGGAGAATTTCTGCTCTGCCCAAGGACAATTGGGCTAACTCTAACGCTGTAACGAGAAAGCGATAAGGACTGATGGCGTTTCAGACTAATGCTTCATGCCAGAGTCTCCAGAACAGCAGTGCCCGTCCCTGAAGTTTGTAGCCACTGCAGCATGCTTCCCTATGCGCGCTAAGCACACGCAGCCTGCCTACGTCTAATGCTTCCCTAACCCTAAATGAAATACAAGTAAACAGTTTCAAGATGCAATATCCTCTGCTACCAAACCTCCCCAGCCTGGAGTGCCAAATAAAACCGGTTGCTTTGCCTGCAACCAGCCGTTGCCTTCGGAGCAAGGGGAACTTCCTCGTCCCTCAGGTAGGGGGGAAACGCTCCTCTTCGCGTAGGCTGCGCCTGTGGCACTGCCCTGGGCAGCAGCGATGCCCCGAGGGCAGCGCTACCTCTGCTGAACAACTTTGATTTCATTTTAGCCGTGCACAGGGCACAGCGAGACGGAATAACACTCAAAGTTAAACGGGAGAGCGTCAAGCTCAATCTGACCCCAGAGTTTAAGAACTCTCGGCAAACCGGCAGCCACGACAGCGCTCACAACTCGATCGGGACTCGAGGGCGAGTTTGCCTTCAAAGAAACAAACACTGCCCGGGCTGTGCAGAACGACGGAACACTCAACAGCCCTTGCGACGGGCGGCGGGAGAGCGGAGCGGGTCGCACACAGCCGCTCCTGCCTCCTCCCGCCTATGGAGAGACAGCCCCAAAGGAGCACTGCGCTCTCACAGGCGCGACGCGGCGACAAGGCAGCCTCCAGCCGAACACGGGGGACGTCCCGACCGGATCCCCTCACGATACCCCTCCTTCTCCCGGCCGGCCGCTCCTCGGTGGGCTCTGCCTGCGGGGGAATAAGCTCTCCAGCCGCAGAGCCATGGCGGGCACCGCCGCCCCTGCCCGTGAGAGAGCGGACCTCCTCGTGGCGCCCCGTCCCACAACCCTGCCCGCCAGGGTTCTCCTCGTGCTCTCCCCCTTCGTCAGACAGCGCTGGCGGGCGCCGGGCTACAGCCACCAGTTGCGCTTCCCGCCCCGGACGGCTCCGGTACCTCAGCCAGGATGGGATGAGAAGTCTCGCCGCTGCAAAAACCGTTTCGCAATGCAACAAGTGTCCACCCGACTGGCGACGAGGAAGAGGAGGAGCCGGGGCGGGCGCCGCGCTCCCTCACTCGGTAGCTCCCGCCGCCGGTGCCACCGCTCCGCGCTCCCAGCGCCCCAGCTGCCGCTCAGCGCGCCACACGCGAAACGCGAAAACAAGCCCGCCCCGCGCGCGAACTCTCTTGAGCTGCCCGGGACGCCGTACTCTCGGCCGCTACCATCTGCCCACCCTGCGCAGAAAGAGGGGTGCGCCGGACCGCGTCCCGCCCTGTCGCTGAGTTGGCCCGCCCTACAGTACTGCGCCTTCACCCTCTTCGCCGCACTGGTACTGCCCGGGCAGGCGTTCCGGCAGCGCTGAGGAGTCGGTTACGGTAAGAGCCGCCTCGTAGGGCTACGGTCCTGTTAGTGCCTCAGGACGGGAGCCTTCTCGCTGCCATGCGGTGGTGACCGCGGTGAACCGGTACCGGCCTCCCCTGCCCCTACACACGCCTCTTACGCCCCTCCTTGGGCCTGTTTCCGCCGCCGCGGGGCAGGAGTAACGCGCGGCTGGGCTTGGGCCTCGTCGGTTCTCTCCCAGCCGCAGGGTGTGTGGTGTCCAGCCCCCTCCGCCCAGGCCGGCTCTGCCAGCCTCAGGAGCGATGCCGGCCTGGCCGCGGTGGTGAAGCACAGCCTGATGGCGTTACACCGCTGTAATTCGGCACCCCCGTACCGCTGGCTCTCCTCTCGCTGCCACGTTGTGCGTTGAGCTGCTGCTGGAGGCTTGGACAAGTCCTGTGTTTCCTTTCTTATGTTTGAATATTAACCGTTAGTCATTTTGCAGAGGTGTGATGTACTGTGTTTTTTAACGTTACAGCTACACTGCAAGAATGATCATCCCAGTCAGATGTTTCACATGCGGAAAAATAGTTGGAAACAAGTGGGAAGCCTATCTTGGCCTTCTGCAAGCAGAATATACAGAAGGGTGGGTATTATTTCTCTATGTTCTTTGAGTCAGATGTTAGATGAGATCGCACAGCGTGTAAGATACCTAAGTGCAGGGTCATGGCATTATGAAGTAGCTGTAAAGAGGCTAAAAACTACAGATAAGTTCTGAAGCTAACTATTTAACCAGTGGTTAGGCATTATTATAGGTGAGAAAGTACTTGTTTCCCTAGTGAATCTGTGTAGTGGGATGGAAGTTGCCAAGTCATAACTTTTACACTCATACCAGTCTCAAATACTTAACTCTGTATGGAACAGGAAGGAAAGTAACAAGCAGTATAGCCAACTATGACACCAGTATGTTTTGGTTTTTTTAAAGGTGAGAGAAAGAAGTCACAAGTGTAAGAAGTAGCACTGTTAAAAATATATAATCCTTTTAGGTTTTCTTTAAAGCATTTTATATTTGCGATGGAAAACTGCAAACCTTACTTGAAAGCACTGGTTTGCTGATGGGGGAGGGAGAAGTTCAGCTGCTCCAGATGCCTGAGTAGCCCCAGCAGCTGTGTTTTCAGTAGTCTGGGCTTTGCATAGCCAGACTTTTAATCTGTGCTGGCCAGAGCTCCTGCTAGTGGCAGAGTCTACCATGTCTTTAAGTCTTAATAGTTCAAGGAGGGTCTAGCTATGGTGGGACTACTTCAGAAGGTAACTCTTGAGAAACTTTACACTGTCATTGAGTTTAAATATGAAAAAGAACACAGATATTTGCAATTCAAAGGAATGGAAAAAGAAGGTGTTAGAAATTTGAGTAAACTTCCTGAAGTAATGTTGAAACTGTTAAGTAGAAAGGAGTATTTGCTTTGCATTCAAATGGTTAGGGTTAGTAATCTGTTTTTAAGTGGACTGATATCTATAAACTTTCAGAAGAGTGTAAACTAACACAGATTTCTCTGCCTTTTTTCCAAAGTAAATGTGAAAACATTCTTGTGGTTTAGGATACTGTTTTGTCAAATGTTAAGCACTGGAGCACAGAACAAAACTTAGTTTTTTGAGCCTAATCTAAACTTGTAGGAAGGTGTATTATTCTCTGCTTCTAACTGCTTGATGTGGAGTTTGCAGCTGAAAGATGTCCTGTTCCCCCACCAGCTTCATTAAAAACTGTCCAGTGAAAAATCATTCAGTAGTTTTCGTAAATTTCATTACTTCTTTGAGTGGCTTTTTAGAGTGCATTTACATCCCGGAACCTGTCAAACCTAGTTGAGTAGAAGATCGCAGTGGCTAGCCTAAAGGTATTTGGAAAGTCCTACGAAAAAAATTTATTTTTCTTTTCATTCACGGAGTTGAAAGCATTAAAATAGTGTGGGTAGCAAATCATTTCTAATACTGAAATTGATCAGAACTATTTTGGCAGCATTTTTGACTTATTTTCCAAGTATTACATTTTAATATTTTTCCTGTCCTCATTATTCCTCTGCTTTTGTGTGGGACAGGAAGATGTACATTGTTATTGATACATACTTACTTGAGAACTATTGCTATAGTCACTAGTGTGATTATGGGATGCCTGTTCAAACTAATGCATTTATGAGATTGTAAGATCAGAAGCAGAGTTTACAGATATTGAACAGTTAAAAACTTGCAGTGCAGTGTCAGCATCCCTGTTAATGGTGGCTAAGAAATGGACAGACAAAATGGTAAAAATAACCATGTCTAAGTAATTTTTGGTTAAAAAAGACCCACACCTTTCCATTTGTCCCTTAAAATTGCTCTTCTTCCAAAAGCTGTAGAAGAAAAAGGAAAAGCTAGAAGAAAAGGGAAAAGCTAGAAGGGAAGCTAGAAGAAAAAGGGAAACAGAACTGAAGTTGTTTCAGCCAAAATGTATATACAGTATGAATTCTAAAGCTGTGATTAATGTTAGTATTTTGCATCTCTGATAACTGCATTTGAAAGTTCAGAATTTACCAGATACCTCTTGAAAACTTACATCTCAACAGACATCAGATGCTTTTGTTCTCAAGTGTTTTGGAACATTTAGATACTATTTATAAAAAATCTTTTCTAAAAATATACTCTTCATATACTTCTTAAATAACTTTTGCACGTGCTAGTCCTAAAGTAAATAGCCCTGCTATTTAAGCCTTTGAAGAACTGTTGATAGGTACAAGGACTAATTGACATCATCAGAGAAGCTGCTTGAAGCCAAACAACCTTTTCGATGGCCCAGCTTATGCAGAGCCTTCTTTTCAGTCATTTGTAGTTAGGCTTATTATAGGCTTCAGGAAATAATACTGGTTTTAAGCAAATGCTGGATTGTTGGACTGCATCATATAGATCTAAAGACTTGAGTCATATTTCATGAACGTCAGATTCTGAAGGAGTATCAGATTGGCTTTATGGTTAATAGGTTGGAGCTAAACAGCATGGAAAATGTCACTTATCTTTAAGAGATCTGATAGCAATAGCCATTGAAGACACATATAGTGGTTCAGGCTAGGGTGACTCATACTTTCTCTGCCCAACCATTAAGAGTCTCTAGCAGTCAATCAGAAGGAATTAAGTGGAAAGATTGTATTGAGCAGTCTGCACATCCTTATTTGTATATTTGTGGGGAACAGGTTGTATCACAAAATGCCTTCTTACATGGGAACTGGAAAGGATTTTTGCCTTCTGCAAAGTTAACATCCCATCCATATGTGGGCTAGTTTGCATTTTGAGTTATTTTAGTTTCTCTATCTCTCACCCTTTTAACATAGCTTAGATCACAAATTTATCACGAGGTAGTCAAGTATCATCCTCACTTTACAGAAAAGTGTTATAACAGTGCTTAGAGATGCTAACAACAGCATGGATAATGATGCTCAGAGATGCTATTCCTTACCCCTGTGTCAGGAGACTGTCTAGTGCCTTCGTGCTGTGTTCTACCATGCAACTAGAAGGAGCTGTAACCAGTACAGGTAAAATCCTAGACAGACCATAGTTAAGGAGTGGAAATGACTTCCCATGTTTCAGAACTGTGTTCTGAAACCTTCACACCTCTGGATCAATACTGTTTTTAACCACATCAGCTCCTCTGTTCTCCACAGAGTGGTGTTTGTAAAAGGAAGACTAAGTTACTGTAACTAGATAATTGAGGTTACAAATGTACCATATTTCAAGTCTCTTTCCAGCTCTGAAGACTAAAATTTTATTTCCGAAAATCAGAATACTTGCATCTTACTTAACCTTGCTGTTTCATGACCAGATATGCCCTCATGAGTGGGATGGCACAGAAGAAGAAATCTGTAAGAATTAAGTCTGTTCTGGTTCTGTTCCTATGGGAGTTCTGCAGATTTACCTCTGAAAGTTTGGTAGCTGTGTCAGCTAGCTGCTGGCTTCAACAGAAATCATGTGCTCTTGCCGGCCAGAGAACAGGCAAACACCCTGTCAACAGCACTAAATTGAAAAGAACATTAACAGCACATGCTAAATTTCTGTTTCCTAGTTTGAACTGCAGACAAGTTTCCCTTTATGACTAAGCTCAAAGTAATCAGTATGTTGCTTAGGAACACATACAAGTGGTTCTGACACACTTCATCCATTATGGTTTTTTTTTTGTTGCTATTCATTAATAGAGATGCCCTGGATGCCCTTGGTTTGAAGAGATATTGCTGCCGCAGAATGCTTCTGGCCCATGTGGATCTGATTGAGAAGCTTTTGAATTATGCACCCCTGGAGAAATGAGATAGATGAACAAAGTACCACACTGCAAACTACATGGAATGTATCTCTGATGCTAAACTTGAAACTGGACTTCAGGTAGTAAAAGATGAAAGCCACCTGTCATGTAGCCATTGAGAGATGTTTACCTTCTGGAGAAAATAATGCCCCAATACACTAACCTCTGTCAAGGAAACAAAGGAAAGATGAAGTCCATTTAACCAAGATTTGGAGATGAAGTTAAAAGTTTGGATGCTTCTTTTTTAAATCTGTGTTTGGAGTTGTTTTGTGAACTTTTAGATGCAGCTGCCAGCAAAAATAAGTGTTTGTTCATATAGAGAAATTACTATATTTCATTAAAATGTTGAAATAAAGGAGGTCTTCCCCTGTAGACTTCCTACAGTTTCTGGACAGAGTGTGTGCTTGGATCTTGCCATTTGTTTGTGCTGGTTTCTTTGAGGTTAAGAGTACTGTTAAGTTTGGTGGTTTGCACTAGGCAGGTGAAGGGATTAGAAACATGGGACTGAAGCTCAGTGTTCCAGCAACAGGGAAGTGGGTAAGTTTGGTAAGAATGAGGCATTACTCCTGAAAGCTGCTGGAGCTAGCAGAGTGTACTTCCCATTGCAGTTAAAGTCAACGTGTGCTCTCTATCCCAATTCTTACGAAACACTGCAGCTGCTGTATTATAAAAACCAGGGCATCAGATGGTGCAGTGCCCTTCAGTTAGGTAAAACATGCATGAGTGTTCCTATGGAAAGCACTTGATGTGAGAATTTACGCATGCTGGTGTGAACAGGATCAAAGTCTTGATCTTGCCCAGCACCTGTACCTCCCTGTAGCTCGTACACATGCAAGCTTTCCACTTGCTTGTCATTTCACTGGCTTCATGTTGTGCTGCACAGGTGGTGTCGTTCTGCCTGGCCAAATAGAGGCTGTCCTGGTAGAACCAAACACAGAGGTCAGCTGTACATACAGGGCTTGTGAAGGTTACCTACAGGGGGAGACAGGCACTGACCCTGCCAAAAGGTCTCACCTTCCTGTTGTGCTGTGGGCTTGAAAACTGAGCATGTTTCATGATGTTTTCCAGCATCCAGAAAACACATCATTGGGGGTTGTGTGCACAGGCAAACACACCCACCTTACCTGAAAATGAAGGAGGCCAATTCCTACATCTGTGAACGCCCAGGATTCTGTTCAAATGCACTGTTAGCCCATATGCAAATGTAGGACAAATCATCATTACAGCAGCCTTGTAGAAAACAGGCTAGAACAGATGACGATCCTTCAGCTTGCAGCCTGTTATTCCTTGGTACAGTAAAACTTTTGGCATTTACGTATCGGCTGCTGGGTAAGAAGTATCTGGATTTTTTTCCATAGTTGAAGAACCACAGAAAAGTTGAACAAAACCTGGGTTTCCAGAGATACTAATTATTTAATGTGCTTACTAGGTCAAACGTGCACACAAACCTTAAAACTAGATTGTTTCAGAAAACAAGTTGCAGGTCAGGTTGCCTTTGGCTGTCACCCCACCAATCTTTACACTTGAACTTGCTTTTCAATTTAGTGCAAGGCAATAGTAGATGTTTCCCAAATTCAGCAGTTGTTCAGTGAAGATGTTTTAAAACCATATGCTTTATCCTAATGCAAAGAGAATTAAGCAATTAAATCTAGGATTTGTTTCACAGTTGATTGGATAGCTTATGTTCTGCATGCCTGCTGTATTAGCTAGTTAAATGCACTTAAAATTTCTCTTTCAGGCTATTTTATAAAAGGAACACTATAAAATATAGGATGACCTTTCCAAACTGAACTTGTGTAGGACACTTTTCCATGTTCAGTGGAGCATTACATGGAGATATGTGCCAGGTTGCTCACAGAAAGATCAGAATGCCAGGCCCAGCACTCATTCGTGAGCTGTACTGAGAAAGCGCAGCAGCCCAGGCTGGTACGTCTGCCAGAGGCAGCCACACATTATGCCGTGTGGAAAGCTGTCCTGCATCAGTGCCAAAGAACTGGATTAGACGAGCCAACAGGACTGTGTTTCTATCTGCAAAAGCAATTTTCTAATCTAGTTTTCTGCTTTAGAATAACATGTTTCTTTTCAAAGCTGATGTCAAGTTGTCCAATATGAAAAGCTATGGCTCTTAAACGCTTATAATAAAGATACAATTTGCAAAAAACACAGCAGGCCTCATTCAAAAAATTGAAGGGAAAATAAAATGCCTTGGTTGCTCTCATTACTGCTTCTCAGACAGAAAACATGGTGCAGTAGAAAACAGTGGCAGTCTGGTATCGCTCTGGCAGACAGATACACAAAGAGCCGGAAAAAAACCCGAGCAGCAAGACTAAGCCGCAGCAGGCAGTAATATTGGCTCCTGCAGCACATGACAACCTCTCTGCATCGCAGCCTTTCCTTGGGAATTTGCACATGCAGCATTGACCAAAAACCGTTTCTGTAATGTGGAGAAGCAAATTGTTTATCATGTTCATGTGAAAGGTTGTCTCAAAAAGAGTTTTGTCCTTGGTAGGGTTAAAGGGCAGCAGCAGAGCTTAAATCCTCTTCTGTAAAGAGACTGAATTTTTCAGTGCATTTCTATAAATCCCAGCTTTCACCCCCGGTCACTGCTAACTAAGAAAGTGATTCCCTTTCCGCTGTCATTACTCCTGTGCTTGCTTCTGCAGCTGTTAATAACATATGTGCATTGGATCTGCTTTCTAACCTGCCAGATCTCTTAGAGAAGAGCCATTAAATATGCTCACAACCATATTGTTTAAAGCCAATGTGAAGGACACGTATGTATATACACACACAGAGAAAAAGCCTTGTTTTTCACTGAATCTTAATAAAAAGGAACCCTTAGCAGAATCAACAGACAGGCAGAAGTGGCAAAGAAAGAAATTGTACTGAATACGCAGCCCTTAGTTACATGTGGAAATCTGTCAATTGGAAGCTTGCTGAAAGAAAAACCAAACAAAATCCCACCAGTCCTCTGCAGTCATCCAGTCACTTTATACATAAAGCATTTTGTGAATTTTTTAAGTCTATTTTGAAAGACTGTTGCAGGGCTCACACCTGCTATTGGAAAAGCAAGCAAGCACCATCAGAAGTGTAACAGGAGAACCCCCAGAGCCCAGGCTGCAGCCTCCCAGGCCAGGGCAGCATCAGGCAGGACTTTCACACATCACTATCATATAAAAATAATGAAGTAGTGCCTGAGAAGCATGTGATGGGAGTTGAGGTCATGAAAGTACAGAGGAATCTGCTCGTAGAGTCCAGAGTCAGGCTTCAACCTGGAGCATCAGCACCAAGGTATGTGTGTGCTTGGAAAGCTTTACATTTCTTGACAGTTTTAACCAAAACAAGAAACAAACCTCTTGCTCACAATTCTGAGTCCATCTGCAGGAAGGAAGGGAAGTGTTTTCATGCCTATCTGTAATGAGCCTCAAGCCTTCTATTTCAAAAGCTTTGCTCTAAAAAATCACCCCTTGTGAGAGTCGCATCCAAGGGTGATTTACTGAGAGATATGTGCTGGGCTTTTGTCTTCCTGTATCCTCTACCTAAATGCAGCCTGCAACTGGATACTGAATTCTGACTTCTTGTATATGTTTATTGTCTATATGAAGTATAACAGAACTCTGAAAATCCTGATTGCAACCAGTGCACAAACCCCATAGCTGTAAGTTTCCACTGAAATGCCTAACTAGCCCTCTGACTATAAACCCACATTTCTCTGGTAATGAGCTATGAGGAACCAGCACATAAGCTACCTCTTTACCTGCAAATAGCTCTAAAGCAAAAAACAATTTGGCCCTCCCTGCCAAAAAAAACCCCACCATCACCACCAAAACCAAATAACCCATTGCCTCTAAAAGCATTCCAAAATAGTTTCTAACTTCAGTACCGATCCTAGTAAGAAAGTAGCACTTCTACTTAGTCCCCTCTCTGAGCAGATTCATGTATGTCCATTTAATCTTCGTTAGCCAGTGAGATTTTCTTACTCCTGGAACTTCTCAGTTGAGACATCTCCAAAATAATGTTATTTCCACCTGGCCCTGACTGCCCAGATGATGAGCAGAGCTTTGATTTCCCCTTCAGTGCATTTGTGCCATGATTTACATTGTGGCTTTGTTTTCAGATCCAATTTTTATTCAATTCCTCCAGAAAGGAAAGCGTTTAATTGTTCAGTAGGGACAGCACAATAGAGATGTTTGAAAACCAAGGACAGGAAGCTTGTGGCTAAGACTTCAGCTTTGCTGAGCTGCACAGATTGATGTATTTCCCACTGAAGTCTGTGGGAGTCTCTTCATTAACTTCAATGTGACTTAAAATGGCCTGGTACCATGAGGTGTGTGTGCCTCATACATAAGGCCATAAAAAAAAGGCAAGAGGCTATCTTCAGTAACTCCAGCTGGGGAGAGCTGCAAGGCAACTGATTTTGCTTTGGGCTAGTGCTTGGAAGCAATACAGTATTTACATGGGACTTAGTCTCATTTAAGCCCCCATCTCTTTCTCCTCGACACTCCTTTACAGAAATATGTAAGTGATGTAGAGCCAAGACTCATAGAGAGCATTAGGTTTCACACCCCCAATCTTATTTCTCCTTCTCCACAAAAGCATGTCTTTCAGACTTTGTCAATCACCCATTCTGGGGACCTGCATCTTGTCTTGTGTTTATAGGTAACACATAGCTGGGGTGAAGACACAGAGCTCCCAAGCATCACACGGGTTTCCCCGTAAGTTCCTTCCTGATGCATCTGCTCCCATAGCAAACGTTGTGTCTTGTAGGATCCAAGCTAGAAAATTAATGCAGGAAAGTCCTTCACTTTTCCCTCCCAAATACAAAGGAAGTGTGATAATAAAAGTGGTTCATTATTTCCTGCTTTCAGAAGCTGAACAAACAGTGATCAAAGACAGGCATGGAACAGCAGACAAAAAGCTAAAAGCCTGTATGCTTTGAGGAGTGCAAGAAACTGACGGTTAACAGCAAACTTCATAGCAAGCAGCAAAGGCTCTGGTCAGGACCTTCCATAGGCACTGATGATGTTGAATTAACCCACACCCCACAGGCTGGATTTGGAGCTAAGAAGAATGAATACTGAATACCCATTCTTTCGGAATCAGACCTCCTTTAAAAGCAGGTCTACTTGCAGCACTCCAAGGGATGAACTGCGTTAAAAAAAGTAAGAAATAAATCAGTGCCAGGAGCAGGACAGCTGTGCTCAGCACCCACCTTCAGCTGCTAACCTTTTCTTAGGCTGCTGCTTTGCACATTTTCTAGTGGATCACCACAGTGGTGTCTACATGCTTTGAATTACTTCAGAGATTAATATAAATGTCACTGTCCTTACAAACATCTCTCCACAGCTGATCCAAGGGCATGATGCTCTATGGGAATCTTTCCTTCTACTTTGGTGTACTTTGGGTCCATTCCATTTCCTGCTTTCTCCAGGCTAGCCACATGAGCAAAGGAGACTCCCTTTGCTCACCTTCATGTAACATTATTGCTTATGTCTTTCAAAGATAGAAAATGCTTCACCTTAAGGTGTGTATTTAGGGACAGGCTTTGACAGAGCAAATACACTCACTACACAAGCCTTGGGCAAGCCAAAAGTGTGGTGCCTCAGTTTCTTTGCCTGTACTTCTGAGATGGCACTCATCCCACTCTTCAGAAACCATTGGGGCAACAAGGAAAAGCCTAATCTCACTCAACCCCTGGTGTTTTCTTGCCTCTCTCTTATCTGGACTTCCATCATATACTGCCCCCAAGTCCTAACGGAATGTCTTTAAATAGTTTTTTTAAGTACTTTTTCACTGTGGATCACAGAATACCAGGTTGGAAGGGACCTCAAGGATCATCTGGTTCAACCTTTCCTGGCAAAAGCACGGTCTAGACAAGATGACCCAGCACCCTCTCCAGTCGAATCTTAAGTGTCCAATGTTGGGAAATCCACCACTTTCCTGGGGGGATTATTCCAAGGGCTGGTTCTTCTCATTGGGAAAAAGTCTTCTTTAGCATCCAACCAGAATCTCCCCAGGGAGTAACTGGTACTCATTACCCTTCACCTTTTCCATGTGACTCCTTCTGAAGAAAGTCTCTTCTTTGCAATCATCCTTTACATACTGGAACATGGTGATAAGGTCTCCCCATAAAATTCTTTCCTCAAGGCTAAACAAATGCAGTTCTCTCAACCTTTTCTCACAAAGCTTCCCAGTCCTTGGATCATCTTTGCTGCCCTTCCCTGGACCCTCTCCAGCCTGTCCACATCTTTTTTGTGTAGTGGGGACCAAAACTGAACATGCTACTCCAGATGTGGCCATACAAGCACTGAGTGGGAAAATGAAAAGCCAGCATCCTGTTAGCTTTCTTTGCTGCAACTGCACACTGTTCACTCATATTAAGCTGCTTGTCTACCAGGAGCCCCAGATCCATTTTCACACAGCTTCTCCCAGCGAGGGAGCAGAGCCCAGTGATGGAACTGCTGATGGAAAGCTACTGCCCTGAGCTTGTGCAGCAATTCAGAGACAGGCAGCATCACCGTTCTTGGCAATCTGTAAGGTATGAGGACACAGCTAAAGCCCAATTATCTCCAGCTACTCAAAGCTGCCTGAAGTGCTTCCTCTCCTCTCCTTTTTTCTTTTTAACTAAGTCTTCCCTACAGTAGCAGGTGTGAAAGCATGCTCCCTTCCAGACAGTGCTAGGAGAGGGAAGGGACAATGTCCACTTAATGGAATAAGGAATAAGTGGCAATCAGAGCAGTGTCAGCTACTCAGTGTTAAAGGCTGCACTGACGTGCTCCTACCTACACTGATCACCCACTATCCACCAGTAGACAGGCTCTGCGCAGCTCTTCTTCAGTACAATAATGGTTTGTGATAAAGCCAAGCCCTCAAGCCTTCCATTTCTAAAGAAAGTAGAAATGTAGAACTTTCATAATTGAGTTAATAAATTCATATGCAGCAAAGGAATAGCTAAAGGTTGGGATGCAGGTATTGCAAGACATTTTGCTACATTCCCACCCAAAAATGTAAAACCAAAAATGAGCACTGCTCCCAGCTGTAGGCCTTTATCATAATGAGATGTGCAGCCGAAGCAACTACTAACTTCAGTTTTTTAAAGAAGCAATAGCAGTTTGACTGCGAGGTCTTCCTCCAGCAGCATGCTAGTAAATGAAAGCATAAAGTTAATAACGGCTTGAATGCTTCACATCATTACAGAGATGGCTCCACACGTCACCAACTTGATTGTTTTTTTTAATTATAATTGTCAACACAGCATGAAGAAAACCCCCTTTGGATCCGCTCAGCACTAAATGCAGCCCAGACAAATGGCTGCTTCCCTCCATTGAGCAGTATTTTAAAAAGGCAAAGAAAAAATAATTAAATTCCACTGATGAATAATTACTTCTAATAAATAAAGAGAAACAAACACTACTGGCCTTAGTAGCTTCCATGTCAGCTACCTGAGCTGCTACTGAACCAAATGAACATCTGAAACTTACTGTAAACTCTGAATGTGATCAGCTAAATGTAACTAGAGATAGCTTCAGGCTTTTGCTCCCTTCTGCACGTCTGCTTCCAGCGGGCTCCTCCGGCAGAAGCGGTGAAGTCATATTGCATGTGAGGTTACTGCAATATCACAAACTCAAGCTGGTTACTTCTTTCATCTTTAGTTTAAAAGCTACAATATTCAGGTAGCTCAAGGAAAAAACAACCTTTGGATTTTGTCTGTTCATAAATCCGCCACAACAGCTTGGGGGAAAGCAGTAAATAAGATATTGGAAGAAGAGCACAAGAGGCCAAAAGAAGAGTACCTGCCTTTGGATGTGCTATTTGCAACCGAAGCCAGGTACCAGGCTGTGATATTAGTATATGGTATTGATTTGTTCTTAATCCAGAGAAATGCCCCTGTAATGAACTCTGCTGCGGCTTTAATGATTTCATATTGAAGGATGTTAGGTGCCTTGCTCATAACAGAGTAACAGTAATTCCAAAAATAGCAAGCCTCATAATAAAATGTTATTAAGGAGCCCAAATTTCAATATAAAAGGGACTCTGCAGTACTCAAGGGCTTACCAGATACAAATGCATACTTTAAAAAGCTGTATTAAAGTCATGTTGGTGCCTAAGTTACAGAGGCAATGTGAGACGCTACCCCAGGGAGCAGCTGAGCCCCAGGTCCCCAGGAAACTTTTAGGCAGATGTGATACAGGCTGGATTTACTCCCACCAGATGAATGGGGCTGGATGCCTAGAAAGCAACGAGATGCTTTTGCAAGCTGCCTGCAAGGACACAGTGCTCCTCAGTGACAAACAGGGACAGCACACCAACAGGGTGCTGGAACAGATGCCATGTGCCTGATGCTGGCTCTGCCACTCACCCCCCAGCCTCAGGCAGGAGCCTCCCAGAAGGCCACCAACAAGCTGCCACTGCAACTGCTGCAAGCAGGCTTGCAAGAAAAGGAAGCCACCACCAGCTCACCAGCAGGAAGAAGCCAGCATCCCCACAAGCTCAGGGCCACTGCAAATTACTCAGAGTTGGGAGCACCACGTCTAGGGTTGACCTCACTTAGAGGTGATTCCTCAGCCTTAGCTTCACCAATGCAGCAAACAGCAGCCCAAGTTAAGCCTGACAGCTCTGACATGTTGAGAGTATAGAGATTTGGCAGAAAATAAACCCCTTGTGTTCCAGCCAGTCCTCAGAGATCAGAGGGCAGGGTGCAGCTGAGCTTAATTTCCGATGACAACCAACCTGACACTGTACACCAAGTCACGTTCAGTAAGAACTTTCACAATTACAGATTTGCAAATAGTGCGGTTCATTGAAGCAACAGAAACACAGATTCAGAGTGCGTATTGCTGTTGCTATACAACACTGCCATTGATAAATTCACTTACTGCAGCAGCACTAAAATCCAAAGCTAGCCAATGACTGGTAATTCATTAAGCTTAGTTGCACCCAAGTATCTTCCAACAGTCAGAGATGCAAATCTTACCAAAGGGGAATCCCTGCTCTGGGGAGGAGAGAGGAGCAAGCCCATCAACTTGTCTGCAAAGTGGAGTCATATTCTCATCCTCTGCCCATCTGGAGGGGCTCAAATGCCAAATTCATCCCTTTGAGAGAAGTGGAGATGAGACTGTGGTGAAATTACCTGCTGCTGCTGTCACAGGTGTGGGGGGGGGCAGCCACATTCTCACTGTGATGTATTTTTTCTATGTAAATGAGGGATAATGAGTTTCAATTGCCTTTGGTCAGGCTGCTCAAGGGCCCTGGGTCTTGTGTAAGGGCAGAACAGAATGGTGGATCACATCTCTCCCTCTTTCACCCAGCTGAGGTGGTAGCAGTAAGGGCCCTCAGGCCTGATCACCCCCATCAGGATGTTGCAACAACCACACCTTGTTAATCTCTTCACCACATATCTAAAGGCTTCATTCCTATACCAGCCAGGCTACCTGCAGTGTTGCACTCCCCAAAACCTAAATCCACCCCAAAAGGGGCTGTGGCAGTTGCTGCTTTTCCGCCAGGCAAGGGACAGGGATGCTGCAGTGGTTGGGATGTGCTAGGCTGGGCCAGACATGCATCTCACCAGAGCAGGGCACCAGGGAGGAGGCTGCTCCTGCCCTCGACCACATAAGCCAGCTGATGGTGGTGGCATGTCAAGGACATGTCCCTGGCTTTCTACAAGCACTGCTGCAGTGCAGGATGAGCTACAATGAAAACAAAACAGCTTCATTTCTCCCATCCTGCAGCCCTTCTCTGCCTGCAGTTCAGCCACCGTGCTGTGGACAGCGTCACTGGGCTCGACCACAGCCCGTTCTGTTTTGGCTGGTGCCAGAGCCCCTCTGGTGGGCTAGAGGCGCAGAGGGAAGACCCAACCCAGCAAAGAGCCACCTGGGAGCTGCTTCTGGCCTTCAAATAACAACCCTCATACACCAAGTGCATTAAGAGCAAACTAGGGTATCTCCTGCCACCTCCAGTGGGACTGGGGACAGGATTTAATTAGCTGGAGGAGATGAGGAGTGAACATTTGCTTCCTAGAAGCCCTGACAGGGAGCTCAGAGCTTGGCTTATATGTTATTCAGGAGAGGAGATGTAGTCTAAAAAAAAAAATCCATTAGCTCATTTATGTAAACAAAGGCAAAACTTATGTATAAAGGCATAACTGCCATAATTATAGCCTGTTTTTCTGCCCAGGAGATGGTGTCAGTGGGGCTGCCCCTGCCTGCAAGGTCCATGCATGGGGTAGGTGGAAGTGCCTGAGGGTGCTGTGGCCCCTGCCTCCTCCCTCCAGGACCCTTTCCTGGGTAAAAGTGGCACTAAAAACTGGGCCAGAAAAGCGAACCTGTTCCCCTGAGCTGGCTCTAAGCAGGTGATTCAGAAATTGCCTCCCTCTCTCTAAACCCCCTCTCTACTTTAAGCTAGTCCCTGCTTCTACTTAACCCACAGGCTGGCAGCACTTTTCCCCCCTGGGAGATGACAGGCATCCTTGGTTCCTGTCTCCTGGAAGGACTCTGAATCTTAAAGCAGTGAAACAAGAGCATCTCTCCAGTGGTGCGTGGAGAGCAGAAGTCATTTGCATTCATGTTCCAGAAACCTCTGCTGTAAGAGCAGAATCAAGTTTACCCAAAGCTCCAGGCTAGAAAAAAAATTGCTGATACTAAATCAGAGGCTGCAGCTTGGCACCGATTTGTGTTTCCTATTGTTGGTTTCAGGAAAGGAGTGCATTAGGAGTTCGGCAATTTTGTAAGGTCGTAACTTCTTTGGAGCAGTATTTTTATTGTTGTTTAGATTATGGGCAGAGTTTAAGTGGTGCCATCAGGACCGCGTGGAGCTTGGCACAGCTTGTGCAGACACCAAAAGGAAGTCTTCAACCTAAGGAAAAAGGAAGTGTGATTGGAGGGGAAAAAAAACACTGATAGGAATTAATTTGTCAGCCGTGCTTAGCAGCCTCGAGCAGCCGCTTGGAGGTGCCGGGGAGCTCCGCCCTGGGACGGACTTCAGCAGTGCTTAGTGCTCATCCGCTCACATCCAGCACTAGCACCAGGAACCTCTGAGTATCTCGTCACTTCACTAAATGGGTCATTGAGCTCTGCCAAAAACCTGATGCAAGGGGTGTCCTCAAACCTCCTGACAAACTGGGGACGTGACACCAGGCTCCTGTATTCCCAGTCAGCACCTTAACCACATTCCAGGGACCCACCGCTCTGCCTGCGAAATGCTGCTGCTTCTCACCTATGTTTGTTTAAATTCAATTTACTTCCAGTTGAAGGTAGTGTTGGGTTTTGGTGAAAAGGACACCAAGAGCCCACACTTGATGAGACTGTGATTTTAATAGCCCCATCCAGTGCCATTCACTATGGTAAGTGAACTGTATGTTTGACATTTGAGGTTGAGGAGCTTTTTTGGTTGAAAACCATTTAATACATATGCAGCTGCCTTTGCAGTTGTTCTGTGAGTTAGGGCTCCACTTCCTGTTTTGGGGCTCAGGACTGTTCCATTTGGAAGTGTGGACAAACCTCAAAAATGTTTCCTTTGAGTAACTCTGCCACAGGCTGCCAGCTAGAGCCCGAAGAACTGAATCATTCATGAGACCATCGACAGAGCACAAGGCACTCAGCGAATGAAGGAACAGGTCAGCCTTCAACTGACTGATATTAAAACCTTTCATTAAAGTCCTGGAAGAGAGCAGCAGAAGAGGGAGGAAGAAGGAAAAGGAAATAAATTATGACCTCGATCACGTCTGTGGATCGATGAAGGAGGGATAGAAAACACAAGGAAGGACAAAATATGAATTAGCCTGGGATATCTCAGAAAGTTGGGCACATTTAAACAGGACAAGATTTAATTTAGATAAATATAAAATGGTACCTGACAATGCTCAGCATGTAAGAGAGGAATAATATGCAGGAGAAGCTGTAAGAGCTGGGTGTGGAGGGACATGCTTTCAGGTATCATTTTGTAGTGATATTAGCTGCTATTTTGGCTGAGGGGAACTGAGCTGGCATCCTCTAGGAGTGGAGATAGCAGTTGCAGTCCTAATCCCAAAACCAGAGCCTGGTGCCTCACATCTCAGGCCATCACTGGTTAACACTGCATCCCAGAATGGGCAGCAAGAAATCAAATAACCTGTTTTACACCAGTGTGTAAAACAACCTGGGAAAACAACTTGTCAGTAAGGACTGCTTGGGAAGCTTAAAGGTGATTAAACAGGCAGCTGTCCCAGGAACGTCCCTATTGTCCAGGAAAGAGGAGGCTTTGACTGTAATTAAAATATGCTCTATGAGCATGTGAGCAGTGCAGGCAGCTCTCTGCATGGACACCCCACACTGGGAGTCCCTCATTACTCATCACGTACTTGCCATATGAGGGTGGTTGAAACAGTTGCCCCATTTTCTCCTGTAAAACAAAGCAAGAAGCTTAAGCTTTTTGGTGCTGCCCTGTGTTCCCCAGAGGATGATGGCTGTGCATTGATGCAGGCACCTGCCTCCTGCCATCAGTGAGATGCCATTAGACATATGTCTATCTACAGCTAGTGGCAGGTAGGACACAGCTGAATGTTAAGGGGGCACTGCTATGTTAAAGAGAAAGCTACTTGCTGTATGGTACAACAATTTGCCTTGGTTCCTCATTAATCCAGGGGTGAAAAGCCCTTGAGAAGAGGGGAGGCTGAGGCTGTGCCTTCTGGCAGGTAGGGAGCACCCCCGGCTCCCTATGAGGGGGTGGGAAGGGAGAGGAGACTCTGACTCTGGAAGGAAGAGCACATTTCTGTGGTGGCATGTTTCTGGGGTAAAGGGGTTTCAGCATTTCTTAGCAGAGTAAGAAATACAAACTTTACCTGTAAAAGTTCCTGCAGGCAGTGGAAACCCTCCAGCATGTCAGGAGGAGATACACAGATACAGTTAAATGCACACACACATACGGCCAAAGTCACAAAGAGTCGCTCCACACTCCCTGCACCCCAGGATCAATCCCTGGTTTGGGCAGGCCTCTAACCACAGAGGAGGTGGAAGGGGCTCAGTGTGACCCTCATGCTCTCATGCAGCTGCTGTAAACGTTCTACAGCCATTAGAGCCAGCTGCAGGACTGCAAGGGGGAGGGTTGGGTTTTGCTGTCCCAACAGAGGGACACAGCAGCCATTGGCAGGATCAGGTCCTCCTGGGCATTGGGTTCTCTCTGCACTCTGTGTAGGCAGAAACTGCTTTCCCCTTGTCAGTTTGCTACCTAAAAAAATGAAGCCTGGAAATGCCTGATGCTCAGCAGCTCTTTTTCTGCAGGCAGGAGCAGTAATCAGAAGAGAGAAAGCTGCTGATCCTGATGGCCTCAGAGTGTGCAGTATCCTTTTGCTAATGCAGGCAGCCAAGAAAGCAGGAGGAACAGCTTCCTGTGCAGGGAGTAAGAGGACTTCAAAACCCCAGTGTGCCTGATGATCTGCTGTGATGGAATGAGTCACTGCATGAATTTGGTGGGCACGAGCACCTCTGCTGTTCATGTGATTATAGCTCATTTGAGAGCATCATCCCCTCTCCCACCAAGGAATTTGCCATTTCTAGAGGCACCACACGAATCTGCTCCCTGCTGCCTCCTTGGCCGGCTGAGCAGTGCCCCTGGCATAATCACCACCTCTCCTCCTGACCAGGCTTTAGCACAAAGCAGCAGCAGGCAGACATGCACCTCTGGCAGTAGCAGCTCATGCGGCCAGCAGCCCAAAGAGCAGCTCTTTAATAGCACAGGAGCCAGCCCAGGACCCCACGGCAAAACCTGCCGCACCAGGAGAAGCTGTTGGTCTCTGCTCACACACGCCTGTGCCTCAGTTCAGCACCAGCACTGCCCGAGGCATCTCTTGTCGCTGCTTGGCGCAGAGTGGCAGGAAGCAGCACAGGGCACCTGGCATCTTCTCCCAGGGGTACACACACACAGAGACACATGGAAACCTGCAGAGGTTTCACAGCAGAAAAGGAGAGAGTGTTCTCTTTTGCCATTTCCTAAGCACAGTGTATTAGTCATATCTTGCCAGGGAGGAGAGTATCACTGTCTGCTCCTTTTCTTTCTCTCTCCATTGCCATAGCCCTGCTCAGTCCCAGCACAGCAGGAAAACCAGGACATTACAACCACCACTGAAGGGAGACTTTATAAATGGTGAAAAAAAGAGGCACTAAGGCCTCCCTGAGGAGAAAATTCCTCCCAATTAAACGGCAGGAGGAGCAGAAAGGGCATGTCTGTGAACTGGTTTGGGTTAGAAGTCATCATGCAGGGGAGAACAAAATACTTGTGTCTTGTTTGAAACCGCAGCAACAGGATGACCACCCCAAAGCTTCACCCTTGCAGGAACTATTTACTGCTACATCAGTTTTTCCTTTTATTGCTGGTCAAATTGTACTGACCACCCAAGCACCCCAAGAGACCAGACCACCAGCTGAGCTAATCGCTGCAAAGGGCAATTAGCACAGCTCATATCTCCAGGTCCAGAGGGGAAGAAATCTGCATTCCTGCCTGACAGAGGCAGCAGCTCCCAGAGGCTGAGGCTGTGTGGCCCATGGGGATGTTCTAAGACAGTAACTGCACCCCAATCACAGATACTGCAGAAGCAGCAAATTAAAACAAGAGAAATAGCTTTTAAGCGATTTCTTCATGCTGAAAAACACTGTGCTACAGACCTCACAGACACCACCCCATGACAGTCTTGCATAAGGGGAACTAATTTCCTTTTAGGAATGGGAAAGGGTGACTGGAGCCACTTGGCACCCCTAATGACACAGAGGGGAATGGGGATGAGGCATGAGGAGAGGAGTTGTGGGCATCTCTTTATGATGTGGCAAAACAGCTGTGGTGGCACAACGGCTGTTTGGAACACCCTGTTAACACAGAGCCATCCGTGCCACTTTCTGCGCTGCTGCTGCAAGCACAGGACCCCAGCCCCCCCCACTCCTCCAGTCCCACCTTGATGAACCCCTCCTCCAGGATGAGGCCTCCTGCCTTAATTCACGTTCCACCTTCAACTCACATGTCCTGAAACAGAGCAGCCAGAGTCACACACAGGTCTGAAGACAAGGTCTCATAAATGGGCACCATCCCATCCCATACCCAGTGCATCCCAGAAGTGCATCTGCCCTCCCCACCATAGCAGTGGCACTGGCTCATCAAACTGCTACTGAACCACCCAGGTCTGTCTCCCTGGTATATGCCCGTATTTGTGGGTTCTTTTGCTGAAGTCCCTGCTTTGAGCCAAGGTCAAGCCCTCAGCCTCAGTCTTGCATAACCAGTGCCGTGCTGCAGCATGAAAATCAGGCATGTTGCTGGGGCTAGAAGGAGAGACCTTCCTTTCTAGGCAAGGGAACACCATCGTGTCTGGTACTGCACTTCCCTGGGGCTTGGTGACACTATGGCCCTGCTGCCCACAGCCAAGCAGCTTAGATTAGACTCATTTAAATTACAAGAGTTGAATTCACAGCTCACTGTGGTGACCAAGAGCCTCTGAGCGGCCATGCAGATGTTTTCATATGGCCAGATACAGGCATGTTTGAAACTGGTAATGTGTAACTTTCAACCTTAAATCCTACAGGGTAAGAAAAAGAGCACACACCTGCTTTTTTTTTGACATGTCTGTGATGCAAGGCAGACAAGCTACTCTACAGCATATAGAACAAACACTCCCTGTTATCCCACAGTAATAAGAGGCAACACCACTACAGTAGCCCACCTCTGTCTATAGGCAAGGCAGAAAGGGGAAAGATTTCCACTATCTTTGGGGGAAGTGGAAGCAGGTATAGGAAAGCACAGTAAAGCTCTGAGCCAATTTATATACTCAGCTGATCTTCTTAAGCAGACCTGACTGGTAATCAGGCAGCAGCTGGGTCAGCAAGGTGAATGGAAGTTACCTGGTGGCAAAGGCCTTGCTCTGTTTTTCCTCAGCACTTTGCACGCGATGAGAAAGTGCAGCCTGTGTGACAAAGCCAAGAGAGGTCACTAATCATCCCAGTGAGCACAGTGAGGTGTACCACAGACCCTGAAGCAGTGCTGGGAGCACACACCTTCACACATAGACCATGGCCGACATGCAGCTACTGGTAACCTGAAGTTCTGCAACTTCAGCTATTAGAGTGCCACAGGCAGGAACAGTCTGCAGCACCCTGCTGCAGCACACCACAACCAGGCTGGCAAGATCAGTGACACAAAACAAGGTTCTTCCCCAGCTTTCTTCTCAGCTTGGTCCTTCAGACCAGGATCTGAGGAATCCATATAACCCACCCAGCTCACGGTACTCCTTCACTTTTGGTTCACAGAGTAAGTACAGAAACTTAAGCTTTATTTTTCTATTGGCCAGCAACATAAACTGGTTAAAAAAAAAAAGAATACTATTACACAGAGAAAATGTATAAAACAACTCAATGGACACAAGCCACCTTAACTGTTCATATCTCATTCTTCCTGGCCTCTCCCAACCCTGTACAATGTATCTGAAGGGAATGGGAGAAGGCAGCTGTGAAGATATGCTTAAGAAACTAGAACTATTGCCTCAAGCAACATGCTCAATGTTTTCCTCTTAGTTAGTAGTCAATACTCATCAGGAACTTGATTATAAAACAAGAAATAATTTAGAGTTTTCTCCTTTAGATCATTATACAGTAATTTAGATTTCTTTCTCTTCTTTCCTTCTGCTGTGGAACCAAGGATACACATCAGTTCTTCCACCTCTCTTTCTGCATTTGTTAAGGATTCTTTCATGGGGCTGATGATGGAGGAGTTTCAGACTGACCTGCTCTGAATTTTAGCTTGTCACACTTTAGTGTCAGTTCAAGATCTCTGCTCTGTGAACTAAAAACCCCACGATGCTGCAAGACCTTTTAGGGGTCTGGATGATTTTGCTCATGTTAGCTGTCTGCTGCCAAGAGTCAGGGCTCAGCCAGCACCACTAAAAGGCCAGGCCATTTATAAAAGGGCTTGTCTTCACTGCTTAGAAACACCAAAGCCCCACAGCTCTTTCTGCTTCATGGGTTAAAATGAAGGTGAGAGCAAGACAAGAGGCACAAAAGATCCTGCGACATGCTAAGACTCTGCTGACATCATGATGGTACCAAGTCCATGGCAGTGGTGATATCTATGTCCTGTAGGTATCCAGAATCTCAATGCAGAGAGAATAATTAATTAAAATCTATTAACAGACAGTTAACCCAGCACTGCCAATTTACTAAGTACACTGAGGCAAGTGGTTGATGTCAACTCTCCTGACCTTGTCAGCACTGTCCAGTCAAGTGGGCTTCCAGATCCCATTAAAGCCAGAAGACCCTCAGCTGATTAATGAGCTCTTTGGAGGCTGATAAAACATTTGTATATATTGATTTCCTGCACAAGACAGACAAGTGTGGAAGTTTTAATTAGAAAAATCAAGCCAAGGGCATCTCTCAACATTTAAGAGATGTGAGAATTTGTCCCCACTACCTGAACAGGCCAGAGGGTAGCAATATATGCCAGCTCCAGAAACAGACCAGTTCTTCACCAAACCTCATCAGGTAGGAGGAAACAGAAGTTCTCTCACTCACACTGGAAGCCACTCAATAAAACAGACTAGACCCAAAAGAATTAGACAGCCGTCCATCATCTTAGCTCCAGAATCGCTAGGAGGCAAAAGGCCTCTCGTGGCTCCTAATGGCACTGTTCTGGGGGAAGCTTCAAGGAAGAGGAGGAACGATTGCTGAGAAATCCTAAGGCACCCACATCTTGGCAACACCAGTCATGACAAGATTTTAACTGTACCAAGTTGTGCTCCCAATCAGGAGGGAGAGTAGCTCGTGCCCCAAGCAACCAGGCAGGCATCTTCTCAGGTGAACAGCTGAGGACATTGGTGAACACTTGGGAGGAGGGAGAGAAATCTTCCATGTATGAGACACTCAGCTCTGGCTCCAGCTCAGCACAGAAACATCATCTGTCTTCACAGTCAATGGCTGGTGTTGCTGAGCCACTTCTCAGAGAGCAAACCATGGTTCTTGTATGGCATCCTGATACCTTCATGTTGACTCAGGAAAAACCTCAAGAGAAATGGCCTCGGATAAATCTTGCTTCATAATTGTATCAAGGCACTGTTTCGCTAAAGCTTCTAGCAGAAGATCCACAGCTCTTTTGTTTCTTGACAGTGAAGAGGACCAGCTGAACTCCTAGCTGCCTTCTACATAACAAGGAGGGTAACTTTCCCCCAAAGGGGCAGGTAAGGCGCTGCGTGGTTTGAAAGACATTTAATTACAGAGCCAGTCCTCAGGTTACAGACACTTCTGTGATGTTCGTGGTGGAGGAAAGTGGTCAGGTTGGCAGGCACTAAGGGAAGAGGCAGAGGGGGAGCAACAGAGTTCCCGCAGCTACTAATATGGTTCTGACTTTAAACTCTTGTACAAGCAGCAGGTGAAAATCATCCCAAAGATCTACAGGGTACAAAGAGAAGAGAGAAAAGCATGAAAAAACAGAATGGGTGCACTGGAGCTCGCAAGCTAACAGTCTGGACCCAGCAGCTAGCCCCTGCCTGGGGATACCACACTCCAGCTTGCAATAAATAGCAGGAAATAACAAAATCTGTGCTAATTCTCATAATTAATCACCAGCAGCTTCTCTGGGGTGTAATGTGGCTACTTGCCAGAACAAAGGAGAAGATGAGGAACTCCCAGAGAGACATCTGCGTTTGGAAGAAAAGAATATCCTGTGCCCTGCCTTCTAAAATGGGAGAGAGAGACATCCATATTCTACCTCTTTATTTATCATCCTCTCCCAAATCCTTTGCAGGCCCACAATGCCATTCTTCAATATGACAACTGAGGGAGAAATTCTGGATGACTTAAAATAATCCTAGCGGACCAAGGCAGGGAAACTCCAGACTGGCTTTTCAGGTGCATGGGCAATCACTGCACATCCCCACAAGAGGTCTCCCTCAGGCTGCCAAACCGCCTGCCATGGGCAGCACTGCCTTTCCCATAACCCTGGAGTAGAAGTCTCTCCCCCTTGCCCAGCTGCACTCTGTCATCAGAAGCAAATTTTACAGATCGGCAGAAGAGGCTTTTGCTTTGAAGCCAGTGAGTCCTCAGGTACCAAAGTTCTTGGCAACTTCTCCCTGCCAGGCAGGGAAGAGCCTAAAATCTCTTTTTTTTCCATCCCTCAGCTTGGGGGTTCCTTTAACTACTGCCAGGCACCCTCAAAACTCCGCTCAGCCTTTTTACCTGCACGCAAGCAATGCTGATCCCCACTGCCCCGATAATTTTCAGATGCTCTTGAATGAAGTTTTCCAGCTTGGTAATGCAACCGCTCTGCAGGGTGAAAGGAGGGACATGGAAAATCAGCTTCATTTTAACCTCTTGTTCACTTTAATCCAATGGTTGCAACCCTTGAAAGCAATGCGACAACAAGCCACCTGTAAGCAGGCTCTTTCCCTGACATCACTGGAAAAGCTGCATCATGTTTTGTATTGCTCTGGACCTACTGGCTCAGGAGCTGTTGAACAAACCCAAGACAGCTGCTAGCTGAGCAGGAGAAATACAGAACTGGTCACAACACACAGAGGGAGCGTGTCATTTTTTCCTCCAAGATATGTGGAGAAAGGTTCCCTCACTCACTGCCCAGCACATGCCCGGAGAGGGTATTTACTGTCATCAGGCCAAAAGGCCACGGAAATGCAGCTAAGTGGGTCCAGTACCAAGAACTCTAACATGGCAGGAGCACTTGAAGAGTAAATTCCTCCCACTGCTATTTACGACAGCAACTGATTTCAGCATGAATCTGGAAAGCCAGCCTCTGCCCTGCAAGTGCATCCTTGGCTGGCTGCATGACCTTTCCCTCCTTGTTTCAGGCTCATTTTTGTTGTCATAAGGCACAAATAAATTAGTAAAAGCATTCTCTGTGTTTGTTATGGTTTTTGTTTGGTTTTGGTTTTTAAAATTTTAATTTTGGAAGTGTCCTTTAAAAAATTAAGCTGTTCAATCTATCAAGGGAGGTTTTCCATGGTAACCTCAAGGGGATAGCATAGATTTACTACTGCTGCCCTGCACGGGTGCTCGGGTCCCTCCAGCCCCAGGAGTTTACAGTAAACACAGACACCTAACATGCATGCAGGCAGAGGGAAAAAGCAAGCACACAAACCTCCAGGTAGGGATGGCAAAAGCCTCACTTTTCCCATGCCAACATTAGGCTTTAGAACCAGCCCCCGCTGTCCTGATATGAAGCAGTTACTCCTGTTCCTTCATCTGAACCTTTTATAGTTTTTTCTTTCCCAAAACCACTAAAATCCTATCTGAACTCTGACTGAGACCTCGTATCATGATATGCAGCATCTTACAGCTGGGCAGCTGCCTCCAGCTTCATGCAGCACAGAAAGGGGATGGGAATTGCCAGCCCTGTCCCTCAAATGGTTCCACTCTCAGAAGCACCTCATCAGCCCTTGGACTCTTTTCTGCAGTTCCTCATTGGGTCTTGTCTGGAAGGCACAAACATTACAGTTTCTTCCTAAAGAGCAAAATCCCAGCCAAGCAGCTGGACATAAGAGGGGCTTTGGAAGATCAGAAAGACTGGACTTCATTCCCTATTCATTCAACAAAGACAGATGATTAGTTTCCTTTTAGCTGTTTGTTGCTTAGCTTAATGCAAATGTTATTCACACTCCTCTTCCAAGTCTTGCTCAAAGCACAGACTGAAAAGCAATACCTGGTCTGAAGGTGCCACCTCTTTATCCACAGCCTTCCTTAACTGTCAGGGAGACAGGAACAAGAAAAAGCTCAAATTTCTGCTCCCCAGGCTCAGTACAACCAGCCAAGTTGATGGTTTCACTGAAGAGAAAAAAGGTCCATGCTACCCCATAGAGTATCACAGTGAGCAACTTAAAGCCAGGTGACAGGACTGGAGGGTGACAAAATAAATAGAAGAACTTTCACCAGCCTTATGCAAACTGGATGAATAAATGGCCCGAGAGCTACATGTTTGCTTACTCAGCCAGGCTGGGATTCAATTTGCTTCTTCTACAATACAGACAAGCCGCTCTATCTCAACTCCAGACTTCTTTTCAAACTGCAGCCCACTGGAACTGGTCTATTTTGTCTGCTCTGGGGCCCTCTTTCTTTCCCGTATGCTGTTTCTTCATGCTGCAGGTCAAACCACATTATATCAAATCAAAGACCAGAAGTATCTCCATTTGCACCTCACTGAGTAATTCCAGTGACAGGCAGCTAACAAATGCAGGGCTCACATCCAAAGTCTCTTGCCAGAATCAACAACTTCTCCCATTTCCCCCTATCACTAGCATACTCTGGAGCAACAAATAAAACTTACCCTTTTTCTCTATATCAACATATAATAGCCCAGATGGCTGAATGCTCAACTAGAGAAATGAACTCTGCTTTCCAGGGAATCCTACTGAACTTGAAACCTACTGACAGTTTGCAGCAATAACCTAACACACTCACCCCCTGCCCACCTCCTTTACATACTTTGCGACAGACAGCTCTGAACCCTTTTTGCTCCTTACCTCCTTGTAGATGTTGGAAGGATGGTCTCTTCGGCCACACAGGTCGGTTATCGTCTTACAGCAGCTGTCTGGAACTTTCCGTCCACTGGCCTCTGGAGATTTGATCCACAGGCTGTCAGCCCAGTCTGTGTAGTTGTTGCTCCCACAGCACTTGAACTGCAGGCACACAGAGCAAAGGCTGAGCCTGCAAGCACTGCAACCTCCTTCTGCCTCCAGCCTCCCACACCAAGCCCTGGGATTCACCCTTCTTCACAGAGAGACTCCAGCTATCTCATGGGCTTTTTTTTTAGGCTACTATAATTATTAGTGACTTTTAAAGAGTCCCAAAGTGGCCACTAAATACCAGCTCCATCCATGTTTCAGCAGCTGTTGACTTTTGGTTACTGCTGGGATTAACTGATCAGAGCACACCTGCAGCTGCCTCAGCTCTTAACCACTGGACTGGAGAGTGTTAATGGTGATGACAGAGCAATTACCAGTTAGTATTACAGCTAACTGAGTAGATCCAGTACAAATGCACGTGCTATGGCAGTATGTGTATAGTAGGCCCCATGCTTTGAAAGTGCTTGTGCACAAGGGTCCTTTCTGTCAGAAAGCCTGTCAGAACTGCAGTAGCCCTAACCTGAACCACCCCTGAGCCAGGCAAATTAGCAACAGCAGCAGGAACGCTCTTCTTTCATTACATCTTGGTCTCCAGGGTACTGAGGAGCTTAATGAAAAATGTCAGCAATTTCTCTTAAGGTTTGAAGTGGGAAGTAGAAACAGCTGTCAGAGTGACTTGGCAGCTCCAGTTCACTCTGGGAGCAATTCAGATGTTGTTTCCCCAGTGCTACTGGGCATTGAATTCAGAGATCACACCATGCAATTCCACCAGTTGCACAGCCCAGGCTTTGCACCCACCCAACCTTGTCTTGAATCAGGAGCAGCAGAAGCAGCAGCATACAGAAGAAACACTTGTACATTGGATGTCAAGAGCACACAATGCCTTTCATGTGTTTGATTTTAAGCCCTGCAATTAATTCTCCCTGCTTCTAAAGATACCTACCTCCTGCTGCAATTTGTCTACTGCGCTGGTAACACTCTCTTCTCCCTCCTTCCGGTACTTCTGGGTCATGGTGTTCTTCAGATTTTGCTTCAGTTCCATGCTCAGCTGAATGGAAGAGATAAGTGGGATAAAATCACAAGGCAAACTCACCCCTCACAGCAACCCAGAGCCCTGCATATATTTTATTGCCTTTGCTCCAACAGGAAAGCAAAGAGCCTGGTGGAAGCTACAGCTTCCTTCAAGATCATCCTCCAAGGTTGTACTGGACAGCTTATTTCCAAGTGATTACAGATTGTACCTCCATTTTAATAACTGGCAGGAAGTGCCTCAGGACCAAATTTCAGCCTGCATTACACATCACCATGTGGTTCTTAACCTTGAATATATAAGATTGCCAAACCATGCCTGCATCAAAAGAGAATTCAAAACTGCCTGCTTAAATATGAATATGCCTATGAGACCATGTGCAGTCTTCTCCCTCTGAAGCCTGTGACAAAATACTAAAACCGAATAACTCCAGGAACAGTAAGAAGTCCTGGGCATCGTGGACTGAAGCTCTATAGTCTGAATAGCTGTTGTACCAGCATCAAAAAGGATGCTACAGGAGGGAATCGACAGTGCAATTGCAAAACTACTGCAAGGCCTTTCTTGATAAAGAGAGGCAAAGTCTGATTTTGCAAGTACAAAATTTCTGAAAGCATCATCATAAACCACTGGCATGCTCAGGTGACTGGACTCAAATATTTATTCCTGTGTAAGCTCTTTTAATGTAGCTGAATTTTTCTCACCCATTCTGGTGACAGCCAAAAATTGCCAAAGAGCCACATCTTTTTTGTCATCCTGGTTCATACAGCAATACTGCTTTAGTCCAACACCTGTGAAATTCTAAGTTTCCTATACCAATAAACAACATCAACATGCATTCTAGATGAGGTCCATGAATGAAACAGGTGTGTAGCCTCTCTATGTACCTTTTATTCTACAAAGTAGTAAATGAGAAGTCAAGCACCTGGTTATGTTGAACTGTGCAGAACACAGTCTGCAGTTTATTCTTCCTTTGAAACACTGTTTTTTCCAACCCCATGTGTCAAATGGGGACAACACCTCCCTCACAGAGATGACATGAGGCTTCATTTAGTAGTATTTGCAAAGTGCTTTGAGATTCTGGACTGGGAGGCTCTGCAGAAGTGCAAGTGACTTATTGTAATAAAAAGAAAGGAAAAGGTTCAGCAGCTGGAAGGCAGAGGCAAATAAAGAGGAGAGTCCATTAGCAGAACTGTTACTTGGGAGAAAAGCCGTTACCTGCGGGCTCACGGGGAAGAACTGCAGCATGGAACAGAGATAACATAAGAAATAGTTTAGATATTTCTAAATATCTAAACATGCACAAGCCTTAGAGACCAAAGCAAGGGCTGAAATAAGAATGGAGGCAAACAGAGCAAGCAGCCTGTAACCAGGACAGAAGGGGGATTCATCAGCAAGAGAGCAAAGGGAAGTGCAGTTATTGATCAGAGATGCCCCCAAGTGATCTAAAGCACTCAAGGGTACAGCTCTAAATATGTTGTCCCTTATTTCAGCCGAAGGATTAGCTTATCTTCATCCACTGTCATACATGAATCTCTTGCCTTGGCACAGACGGATGGACGGACCCTGGTTTCTCACCATGCCTGCTGGGATTAGTTTTTCCCTGTTAAATATGCACACTCCTATCACTGATCCCTTCTGGCAGGAGTCAGCACAGTTCTTTGGCTCCCCACAAACTGTCAGTGCCCATCTTAGAGAGGCCAAGCACAGAAAGCCTAAGAGAAAAAGGAACAGCAAGGAAACCCGGCACTGAAGCCATCAAGATGGGATGTCCAGCTGCTTTTTAGAAAGTCATTACCATTCCAAATCAGTTTCCAGACATTGCAGGTTGTGCCTTGGTGGTTAAATTCCCTTCGAAAACAAAGCAATGATTTAAGTCTCTGCAACTGCAAAAAGTGCCAAGCAGCTGCTGGGAGCCTGTGCTGTTCTCCAGTCCCTCAGCTGGGCTACTAAGTAAAGATCTCAAAAACTTCTTGACCTGAAAGGACCTCTCAGCTGGACCATTCATTATCTCTGCCAGTTCGAAAGTACAGCAGCTCGCTTGCAGCAGGAACTGTTCCTATGTCCTGAATATACCAAGTGGCACTAACATAATTTCAGTTGCTTGCAGTATGCCTTGAAGGGCCTTATGAGAGTTCCTAAACTGACACAGCGTCAAAAATTGTCTTGTATAAGGCTCTCCAGAAAAGCATCAGAAAAGCAGACACAAAGGTGTACCATAGGAAAGAGCTGAGCAGCCCCTCTACAGCAACCACCACCACTTTGTCAAGAACAGTAAATAATCCAAAGTCTTCTGTATGAGGAGGGGAGTGAGTACAGACAGGAGAAAAGGTGAACCACAACTAAACCCTTGGTCCCAAGCCTCCAAGCCCAATTCTGGCTCAAGAAATGGGATGATAACCAGCTGTCTTCTGTCCCTGATTTGAGTCTCTAAGTCCACTCACCTGTTGGTAGTAGATATAGGCCAGAATTCCAGCAATGATCTCCAGGAGGAAGATGCACAGCAACAGTATGAAGTACTGTAAAATAATGGGAAAAGCAGAACATTGAAACACGATATAAGGAAATCCTGAGAACCAGCTTTTCCTTAACTGGTAAAATGCATGATTGTCCTTATTGATGCTTTTCTGCAGCAGTATTCAAAGGCAGGGGCTGGGCTTAAGACCTCAACAGCTAGAAAAAGAGCAATTTCACAGGTTAAAAAAAAACAACAAACAACTAACCACAGGATAACTGAAGACAAGCAGCAGCAACTGTAAGTTTAACTCACAGAGCCAGAGGGATGTAGAAAATGGAAAAGTGCAGGCAACTGAGATAAGATCACTGGACAAAAGAAAGTGGTTGCTGGATGACCTCATGACTATACTCAATATCATAAAAAACATCTGACTCTGACATCAATATGTTTTAAAAAAAATTACACTTTTGCTTGTTTCGATATTTTTTAGGGCATTTCACCTATTTATTAAGGAGCAATGATGATTTGATAAAGCAACAAAGGTCCTGCTTCACCAAGGACATAGCAGAGCAGCCAAGCCCAAGCATAAACCATAGATTTATGTTCCCAGAGACTTCTGTGGGGCTCAATCACAGGCTGAAGGGCACTACTGAAGTGGATGGACTTTAGCACACTTGGGACTATGACTGTATGTTCTGCTGAGCTAGGATCTAGGGGGAAAAGCTCAGCATCTCAAAGCAATGTAAGAATTGCTCTTAGAGAACTAAGAGGAGAACATGACTATTTCTTAAAAGGGCTTAATGGCAGTGAAATGAAAAGCCATGTACCCTGCTTACCAGAAGGAAAATCAAGTGGACAGTACAGAAAAGTGTTTGGGAGTATTGTTCCTACACACAAATAGGGAGGATAGCCAAATCCTGGGCGCTAGATTTCAAGGACTGGCCAGGACTGAAGACAGAGGGTGATACGGCACTTCCTCCTTAGGGTAAAAGAGAGCTTTTTAGGGAGAACCGCTGTCCTGAAACACAGCCCCTGCCTTGCTCCTCATCAGCAATGGACAGTTCCTTTACAGATCCAGGCTGTTTTACGACTGGTATTGAACTGATCTCTCTGTAGATAAAGCTGAAGAGACACCAGTTCCAGCCATAACAAGAACCTCATGTTAAGTGCTTGTAAGAGGTGGCCTCCCCAGGACAGAACAAACAGAACAGCTCCCATTTTCTGTTGTACCCCAACTTTAGAAAACAGCTGTTCCCAAGGGATGAAGCAAACAGATCCCTGCAAATGTAAGTGGACATCAAACTGTCTCTCCTTGGCACAAAGAAGGCCAGCGGAGGCCTGGATACAGCAAGCTGACCTACACAGCACAGATGCCTTCTGTTGCACAAGGGTAACGCTCTCACTACGCATTCTCCTTCACTAGGTGTTTCCAAGCCCCTTTGGAAGAGTAAAATGACACAAACACTCAGGCTTCCTCTTTCACCCTGCTGGGATTCAGCAGCTGCTAAGGATGGACAGCTGGGTTTTATCTGCAGACTGGGCTTTAATCTAAGCACAAAATCTCCGGCATTCACTCTCAACCCCACACTCTCCCCCCGCAGCCAAACACTGACCATCTCTGCAGATGCCTGTACAAGGTACCCATTCATATCAGGAGAATGAGTCACCCAGTGGAGTGTGGGATAGCTGAAGGCTGGTCCCAACACACACTCAGAGGAGGTTGAAAGGGGGTATGATCAACATGCCTTGACACAAAGGCTCGCTTTCTTTTGTTGGGACCTAGTTATACCCTAACTGCTCTGACATCATTCCTCTGCCAAGGAGGGGGCAGGAGGGTGACAGGCTGCTGACAACAACCAATGAACTGGAAAGTCTGTTTATTTTTCCCTGCTCTGTGTCATCATGTCAGGGGCATTCAGGTAGAGCTAAGTTGTGTCATCACAGCTCGGCTCATTGTGCTGGCTTACAGTGGATAGAAACAAACATGTACCCAGCAGACCTTAACAAATTTGAGTCACAAGGCCCTTGTGAAACTTTCTAAGGGAGGTTAGTGCATCTGCCACCCACAAATCCAACCTGTCTCTGCTGATACACTGCATTATTAACCTTATCTCCATTTCATCATTCCCTCAGGACTACTTCCAAGTATTGTGCTGAAATAGGGAAGCAGAGGCTTTCACTCTGGACACACAGAGCACAGGGCTGCTCCCCTTGCTCTTCATCACGAGTTGCAGGGCTTTCTTAGAGGCCTGCTCTGGCATGGAGCTGCAGGGACATGCTCCACTCACTTCCCAAGAGGCTGAGGAACAACTCAGAAATGTGGGATCACCCAAAGGCCTGTAGTAGACACATGCTTGGGCGGGCTCTGAGCAAAATTCACTCTTACTCTGGATCCCAGCCAGAGTCAGGGCAATCTGATGTCTCCTCAAGATCTACGTAGCTCAGGTTTCTTCCATCCACCTTCAAGAGTTTGAGTGAAGCACCAAGCTTTAGCCTGTTTTCTGTGATTAACCCGAAGAATGCTTCAACCCACCTACTATCCAAATCACTCTCTGAAGTGCTCTTTCTACTATCTGAAGAAGAGACATGTAGCACCTATACTCCTAAGTCAGAAATCTCACTTCAGTGAGAGGGCTCCAGGCTGAAATGCAGCCAAAACAGAAATCATAACCAATAGGTGTTCCCTTCTCCCTAATCAAGGTGGCAGCTAACTAGAAGTGGCAGCACGAGGGGCCAAGCCTGAAGAAAGCCACCTTCTTTCTTTATGTGCAAGGTCTTTATTTGATGGGTCCTTTCCCAAAGACTCTTGCTTGCATACTTCTGTGTATGAAAACATGAATCTTGACTGAAGCACAATATAACAGTGGTTTGTGTGTTTGTAAAGAACTGGATTGCAGCATCACAGCCAGCCAGGCTGCAGATACACTGCCATGCCTGCTCAAGGAGCCAGAGAAACTCCACATTCACTGCCCAAGCCTCAGCACATGATCTGGCTAAGGAAGGACAGAGGAGGGAAAATAAGTAATGACATATAAAGTAGCACAGCTGTGAGTGATGAGCAATTAAATACTATGAAGAGCCTTGAAGTGGGCCTATAAAACTCAGATAGAAAGGCAGCAAAAAAATTTACAGCTTCCCAAGTCTTCAACAGAAAAACAAACTAAAAATCAGATATGCATTTTACAAACAGCACCCAAAGCTGTCAGTAACCAAAGCACCAAAAAGGCCCTGGGGAGAGCAGAGAGAGCTGCTTGCAGAGTTCCCTCCCGTATTTATGTGGGCCTCTGGTACAGATTGAAACTGGTACAGACTGAAACTGGGGAAGGCTGACACAGGCCCTGAGGCACTGACTGTGAAACTGTCACATTACTGTCTGAGCTCAGAGCTGGCAAAGGCCCCCAGCCAGGCTCACCCAGCCCTGGCAAGCACAGCCCTAGCTCTAGTGCAGATTACTCATCAGCAGCCAAAGCAGAGCACAAGCAAGAAGAGACAATAGGCCTGTCACAACCAGCCACTCCAAAAGGATGCATGGTGTAAGGAGACACAGTGACCTTTTGTTCCCAAGAGACAATTATTAGTTTTCTGTGGCAGAATAACAAAGAAAACCCCACCAGATTTTCATCTGTAGCTTCTGGCTGAGGCAAAAAGACAAAGGGAGATCTCTTTGGCATGGAGAGTAAGTGAAGCAAGGCCAAAACGGACTGCTACAGACCAGGAGTCTGATGAACAAGCACCAGCAGTGCACTCACTGCATCCTCCTCTGTGTTTTATTCTCCATTTTTAGCTCTACTCTTCCTTTCATACAGATTACCAGGCCTTCAAAGCAGTGGTACGAGCATCAAGCTTGCTCATGACTCCTATTTCTGCCCCTCTATCCAAACCAAAGAGGGGAAACAGGGCGGTCAGATGAATGAGCACTTGCAAAGGAAGGAGCTGATCAAGAGTTGCTGAAGTGCCTTTTTCTCTAACTGTGAAAGTAAAGAGCCACTGATAGTTACTTCAGTCACTGCTCTCACTTTAGCTCCGAAACTAAAAACGTCTGCTGCTACACTGAGATTTAAAGGGAGATTTAGAGGGAGAAAGCAGAATAGAAATCCTAGGGCTGATCAAAATCTTCAGTGTAGGTGGGCAAGCAGTTTGCTCAGGAAGTAACACAGGGAATGGCATAAAAGCAGCAGCAGATTAGCAAAACAGTGTGGCTTTTTTGTGGAAGCAAAACTAAGTTGGTTTTGGAGGTTTTTTTGCAACTAAAGAAAATACTCATTGGAAATGCTCTGCTTTTTGACAGCCAAGTGCAAAAGTGTGTTCGTTTGGCTTGAAAGCACTTCCATCAACAGACAGCTTTGCTACAGGTCTTCTCAAAGAGAACGGGGGATGGGCAGGGAAGAAGAAACAAAAGGCACAAATTTTGTTTTGAATAATTTCAAATAGATATTCTTACAAAAGATACCAGTATTACGACTATACTTTGTACTTTCAAAGTACAAATGCAGTGTTAAGCACATCCTTTATGTGGATGAAAGGAAATACTCTGCCTGACCCCAGGACACAGACAGTACTGCTGTTAGGAGCTGGAGGACTTAGTGGTATTTGCTCCAGGACAAATAAGGTTGGTGCAGAACACAACCAAGATGTTTCCCTCCCTCCCAGCATGTTTCAAGAGAAAATGGGTGAATTCTCCCCTAAACAAAACAGCCAAGTGAAACTTACCACTCTTAGCAAATTCCGACGCTCTTTGAAGGTGGCACAGCAACCAAGAATGCCAGTAACCATCACAACCACCCCAGCCACCACCAGAATATAAGCAGTTGCAGAATACGTGCTGGAGGAAAGCAGGCTGATGTAATCACTCTTCTCAGCTAGGGTCCAGGCGCCCACTGCCATCACAGCCCCACCAGCCAGCTGGGCAGAAAGAGAGAGAAGCAAGCAAATGAAGGACATCTGATGCGTGAGTTTCCTAATCTCCTAAAGCAACTGGACTGGGATGCCAGGATGTGCTTCAGCTCTGTAAGCTGCGCCAAAGATTATCTACACTAAAGGAAGGACTCCCAGAGGTCCCACCGGGATGGGGAGTAGGCCCCAGTATACTGGGAGGGACTGGGCTTCAAGGTGGACATCTTAGCACCCCAGGCAGCCTTAGATGCAAGCCATCTGAAGCACCTACCTGTGCACAGCAATTCACACCTGAGCCTTCCCAAACGTAGTCACACTGTTATCTGGCAACTTATGAAGGAAGTATCAAATTTACTGGGGTGCTACAGGGGAAACAGCTTCACATCAGCAGCATTCCACATACTGAATGTGAAGGAGCAATGCTACCAATAAATGACAGCCATACTCTACACCCGCTTCCTAGACTATGCATCTGGGGAGAAAGCAGTCAAGCAGCCAAACAGCCTGGCTGGTTAAACTCTAACCCTTTCAGCAAATGAACATGGAGAAGCCAACCAGACTTCTAGAGGTCCCCTCTCTCTTTGCAAGCCTGGTGTTTCTGGAGAGTTTCATGCAGCTTCTAGTAAATTCAGTTTTCCTTAAAGGTCTGACCTGGAAGCTCTGGCCCCGGAAGCAAAGGAAAAAATAATTCTCTGTTATCAGTAACTTTCTGGTGGAAAAGACAACTCTAGGAAGCTCTAGTGCAGCCCCAGCTACAAGAAGGTCATGTTATCCTTGATCTAGGTGGCCCACTCCACTGCCAGGACTTCCTCTGCCATTTTGTGAGAAGGCATGGCAGAACAGGGGAGACCTCAGGCTCCCTGGCAAAGCAATCCAGGTGAACAAACAAAGCATGCTTTCAGGCTCCCCCTTATTTTCTATACTTGGCAACATGACCTTGAAACAACAGAGACTACCACGTCAAACCATAACTACTGCAAGCTGGACAGGCAAGCCCAAAGGATAGGGTCTCACCCCACATGATGAAACCCCTGTCCTTTTGCCAAGGACTTCACCAAGCCCAAGATTTCTGTGCCCTAACACCAAAACTGAAGTGCCATCTCCATGCCTTTAAAATAGACTGAAGTTTCTTACCCAGAAAAAGAAGTTGAAGATGAAGAGCAGGTATTTGAGACAGATGGTCCCACATGTTTCCTTCTTTTCCGTATACTCACGCATCTTCCTGGTTCAGCAAGTTCCTGAGGACAAAAAAAAAAAAAAAAAAAGAAGAGAGAATCAGAAAAGCTTGAATCAGCCATCACACCCCTTCTCCCAAAAGGCCAGCATTACTGCTCTCCTCCTGCAAGAACTCACACTTCTGACCGCTTCCTGAAGTAAGACAGTGAGCAAGCCATTCAACTAACTTCAGGGATGCTAGACAGTGCTTGCTTAAATAAAAAGCTCTTGTATCCATGTGGGTGACCTACACAGCACGAGACCTCACACTGTATGAAAAGAAGACAGATGGCACCAGCATGTGGCCTTCCTGTACTGCCTTCATCCTCCTTTTCTCTCCCTATCCTGCTGTCACTTCTGGAGACTCACTTCACCTCAGATCAGTATTTGAAGTGAATGAATCAGACCTACTGTCATTTTAGTGGTCAAGTCAAAACCAAGAATTATGATCAATGTTATGGTAAGGAAACTTCAGCATAGTTCATGCTGACCTCTCCCTATTTCAACTGAAACAAATGGAATCACAGACCTGTCATCCAGAAAACCCAAGTATCCGGCTCCTGACTGCAGCCTGTAACTGCTGATTCTGAAGGCAGCAACAGAAACCTCTGTCTTTAACATTTATGGAATAATCTGTCTCCAAAGAATACACTTTTCTCACTGGCATTAGTTACAACTGCCTTAAATAGATCCCTCTCGAAGTTTTGGGTATTTTTAATCTCTACCATAACTGGGAATGTTTTTGTTATCCACTCAAATGCCCTATCCTTTTCTAAACCCCAGCAATGTTTTGGAGTAATTAATTTTCTTTTTCACTTTGCTTATTTCTCCTGCATATACATAATGAATGGGAATTCATCATCGGTCAGTCCCCATGCAGTACCAGATCTGCTACACTCTTGAGCAGGTTTCTCAGGACTAGGGCTGCAACAAGTGCAGCTCCATGTCACAGGCTGCACATCTAGTGGCTATCAGGTTGGGTCAGGCAGTATTATCTTTGCTGCTACATTGCTAACATCTGGCTTTAGAGACAGGTGAATAAGGCTGGGAACAGTAGCTGCCCATTCTGCAGCATAAATGTATTTTATTTGCGGGGAACTGTTTCCTTTTGCCTCATGCCAGACCACTCAAACACTCCAGCCATGCCTGTGCTTCAGAAATTAATAAATCAAGCTAACAGGGAAGGCAAGGGTGAGAAAAGGCTTCAGTTCCACCCATGCCTGTCCCCAATCACCTCTTCACAAGAAAACATTTTTCTCTAGAAGAACATCTGGCAACAACAGCTGGCAGCAGAAGACTATTCCACTGCCAAAGGGGGTAGCTCTGAGATGGTGGCATATATCAAGGAGAGTAACTCTTCAGAGTTATCTTCAGAAGAGATCAGAACCTCCAGCAATGCTCAAATGAATTACCATGCTGCAACACAAAAAGGCCCAGGGCACTGGGGATGCTGGTGGTACCGTGTGCACTGAAGAGACTTGTAAATTCTCAACGAGAAGATGTCCTGGGAATGCAGCGCTCACAGAAGGTGACAGATTTACAGCTCCCAGAGGCTTCATTTAGCCACAGAACAGGCACAGCAGCAGCGAGGCAGGCTCCTGCAACCACATACGTCTGCCCAACCTAGAACAGGTACATCTGCCCAGAGCAGAGATACCTTCCAGTAACACACTCTAAGGGTTATGCTTGGCTTTTTGCCCACCCCTTCTAACATCAGGGCTGCATTTAGAGGGAAATGCACCACAGGTTTGCTGAAACTGATCCTGGTTCAGATCACTGACAGCCAGGGGATGGTAACAATGCTTACTGTGTTTGGGCTGGCTACCCTCTTGCTGCAGAAGATTTCAGGAACCTTTCTCCCTTCCCCTCAAATTACATCCTCCACCACAAAACAAACAAAAAACCCATACCCTATAAACAAACAAACAAAAAAACCCAAAACAAAAATAAAGAAGAAGCCACTATAGTTATTTCCATGTATCAGCATAGAACAGGCGCCAGGCCATACCTACGGATGCTAACTCATCCCTCTTTCTAATCTGAAAGGTCAGAAATCCCAGATCGAGACTGAGCTGCATCTTATTCTGCGTGAGGACTGGGCAGACACACAGCTGATACCGTACTTGCATTGAGACAGCAAACAGTCTGAGATTCCCCTCAAGACTGCAGGTCCTGCTTCACTGAGCACCACATACAGGTCTTTCAGGCCGGCTTGGCTTCACTGCCAGGAGGAGAGGATCTGTGTTTCCAGAAAGCTGGCAGGCAACAGCTGCAGGTTTATAAAGCACAGTGATTCACACAGGCATGGCAGGCCATGAATCAGAAAGCAATCAGGGCTGTCTCCTTTTTGATCTATCCTTCCTAGCCATGAGCAGAGCTGGTGGCACTGGCTGCCTCTGCATGCTTAATGACTCACCCAGAGAGCTATTCAGGGAAAGGCAGCTCTCTCCAGATCCTCTTTCTGAAAGTCATGTGTTTGTGCTCCTTGCCTCTCACAGGGTGGGGCTGCCTCCCCTCACCTGCAAAGACAGGGTCTGGCTTTAGGGAGCTGAGCTGGTCTTCAGGGAAAGCAAGTGAGGGCAGGAGACCTCGGTGAAATATCTCTCCCAGAGAGCCCAGGCAGCGGAGGGGGGAGCCAAAGTCTGCCTCATGGACTAAGGGTGACTTGGGGCTCTAAGCCTCATGATCCCAAAAAGCACAGAGGTGCTGATCTATGTCACAACACCAAGACGAATATGTAGAGCCTCATCCTGAATTCAGTGACATGACCAGGTTCCCTTGGCTTCAGCCATCTTTATAACAGACTCTCAGAAATGAGACAAGCCACTACTGAAACCAGACAAGAAGAAGCAACATTAAGTAACAAACATGCTTATGCTCTATTTTAAAACACTGAGGCAAAGATCTATTCTGAATCACATTGATAATTACAAATTATCTCTCTAGTAGAAAGAAAATGGCAAGCTATGCCACAGGGGTGCATTTACAAATGCATAACATTAATTATATATGAGCTTTATATATGGGAAGTGCTTTGCTAACTGAAAAAGTGGTTAGAAGACCAAAAGTACTTCTGTAATGAAGCTCACTTGGTCCAGTCCAACAGACAATAGCTTCATGGGCAAGTTATATCTAAGCAAGCAGTCACTGGATACAGGCTGTGAAAATTTGCTATAGAATGGGGAGAGGTATTCCTATGTAATTCACCAGTAATTAATAATAGGTTATTACTATTCCCCCCCAACTGCAATGTAAGTAAAAAGGAGAAATAATGCTCTAAAACTAAATGCACAAAGAGGAAAAAAAACAATGAATCCAAATCTCCACTCTGACACACACTTTCTGCATGAACTCAGGCAAGCCGCTTAGTGAGTCCCTTGCATCTGCTCTTCCTCCCCAGCGCAGGACCCTCACCTTTCTCTAAACCCAGCGATGTTGCAAGGATCTGCACAGAGAACCCCTGTCGACAGAATAATGCCAGCTGCAAGGCATGACAAGCTCCAGGTTATTGGTGTATTGGTAAAAGCCCTACAACACAATTTCACTGCCTCAAAAGTGCTTTTGTCAGTATAGGCTACTTTAGCCAGTCAACTGGAACAACATCTTCTGGGGTTAGTAAAATCCGTACTCATTCTGCTCTCTCTGATTGCAAGCCACAACCTTGCATTTAAGAACACACAATGCATGACTGCCAGGCAAGGCAGGGGTCAATTCAAAAGTTAAACCATTCCACAGCCTGATTTTCTTGGGCCCTCATGCTACTGGACTGAACCCTTATGTCAAATCAGACAACATGAATGCATCAGAAGTTGGGCAGTTCAGTTTCAGTTTTGGATGCTGAGCACCTGGGAACACAAGCACTGCACTAACAGCTGTTTTGTTGTGCTGTGCCACCTAAAATCTCAATGGCAAGGCTTGCTCTGGTTATCCCACATCACACCACTGTCCCAGATCAGACCACAGTCTTGCACTGACCAAACCAGTATCTTTATTTGCAGGCCCAAAGGCACATACAGGCACATCCCCACATCCCAGCTCAGAATGCACGTGGCCTGCACACATGCACACTCCTGCTGGATAGTCATTCATTTAGTCATCACAGGCACTGCTTGGTACATTTGTCTCAACTTGCACAGTAACAGTACTTTATTAAACAGCAAAGAAAGTCAGGCCTGCAGGTTTTTTCTGCACAACCTGCCCTAAGGCAGCATCTGATGGATGGGGAAGAAACAATGCCAAAGCAAATGAAATAGCTCCCAGGCCATTAAAAGCATCATTACTTTTAAGCATTGATTTTTGAATAATAGCAAGAAAATTGGTATCCAATGCATCAGTGATGTCTACCTCATAGACAACTTGTATGCCAGAAGTTAGGTAACTTCTAAGATCTTTGCCAACACACACACAAAAGACTTGCTGCAGGAAATCCTGCTGCACCTACACTGATATGAAAGTACAGTTCAGAAGGGCTGCAAGTCCAACATTGTCAGTTCCCTGCTAATAAAGCCACCTCACACACCCAGTGGGCATGCTGATGGCCTAGAGGGTAAGGCTCAGCTATGCTGGATAACCCTGGCCCTCAGGTAGGTCTCCAAAAACAAGGCAGACATCCTCCCCTGGGTATGTGCAATGCAGGTGTGGGCCAATAACCTATTATCCTCAGCAAACTGAGTGAAGACCTCATTCCCCAGTAAGGCAACTCCAACCTTTCCAACCTTTGAAAACATGATCTAAGTTCCATTTCTGTAAGAGCAAAATATTACCATGACCACCACTTACCTACCCCACTGAAAATTCTCAGAAAAGGCCTGCAGCTGCTTATCATCTTGCCAGCTCATCTCACACAGCTCAGAATGCAGCCAGAAGTGATTCAGTAAAGCCTTCCCAGGAAAGGAATTCTAAACCTTGCTCTTGGAAAGCTTCGATTTACACAACTACTGAGAGCAAGTATCCACCCCAAACCAATAGCTGACATTGGTCAAAGGTCTTGCACTGACCTCTCGCCACTAAAGCAGCTCACAGCACCAGTGCAAACGTTCTATCTTCTGGAAGTGCCTTCTGCCACCCCTCTCTTCTTGCTGGCCCTGGTCCTCTACTGGATTCAGAAAAGCAGAAAGCTGAAAAAGAGATACGCACAAAAAACGTTAACTATGTAAAAGATTATTCTGGGAATCAATATTTGATAACATACTTTGCCATAAATTCCTCCTTTTAATAAAGTACATGACTACAGAATACACTTGTCATGGTTTAAGCCCTGCCACGCAGCCCACTCACTCACCCCCCCCCGCCTCCTTCCTCCCTCAGCTCCCCAAGGGATGGGGAGGAGAACAAAAGAATACAACTTCCACAGGTTGAGATAAGAACAGTCCAGTAACTAAGGTATAACACAAACCACTGCTGCTACCACAAATAAAAATAATGATAAAGGAAATAACAAGAGAAGAGAATACAACGGTTCACCACCAACCTATACCCAGCCTCACCCCAGCAGAATCCAGCCCTTACGGGTAACTGCCCGTTACATCCTGGGCATGACGCGCTGTGGTATGGAATACCTCTTTGGCTAGTTTGGGTCAGGTGTTCTGCCTCTGTTTCTTCCCGGCCTCCCCTCCTCCCTGGCAGAGCATGAGGCTCAGAAAGTTCTTGGTCAGTCTAAACATTCTAAGCAGTAGCTAAAAACATCGGTGTTATCACCGCTGTTCCCAGACCAAAAATCAAAAACACAGCACTGCACCAGCTACTAAGAAGGAGAAAAATGACTGCTACTGCTGAACCCAGGACAACACCTTATGAACACATTTGATTGAACTGCAATGTGTGCGCTGGGTAAGTAGGGAGAAGAGCCAAACTGTGGCACTAGGAGCATGAAGACATTCTGATGGTAGGAAGCTGTCAGAACAGGTTTATATTCACTGTTGCATTCTGTAAACACAGAGCTCCTGCAAAGAAAAAGCACTCTAGGAAGTCACAGTTTTCTTCAGGCTCTGTCCCTGCTCAAGTATAATCAAGACACAGGCCTTAAGCATCATGGCAAGCACTGCTGGAAAACAGCCTCCCTGAATTCACCTGCCACTGCCAGCCCCTCTAGAGCAAGCTTCAACTTCCCAGTGTAAACACACAGTACCTCCCTCATATAAGCAAAAAAGCCATAGCAAGGTGCCTTGGAACTGGAGTTATTTCTCTACAGCCTTACCACGCTTACCATAAGAGCCATAGAATGGTTTGGGTTGGAGGGAACCTCTGAAAATTATCTAGTCCGACCCTCTGCAATGAGCACAGACATCTTCAACTGCATCAGATTGCTCAGAGTTCTGTCTGGCCTGACCTTGAATGTTTCCAGGGATGCGGCATCTACCACCTCTGTGGGCAATCCGTTCGTGTTTCACCACTCTCATCGTAAAAACTTCTTTCCCAAATCTAGTACGAATCTCTTCTCTTTTAGTTTAAATCCATTACCTCTTCTCCTATCACTACAGGCCCTACTAAAAAGTCCATCCCCATCTTTCTTAGAAGTCCCTTCCAAGTATTGAAAGGCTACAATAAGACCTCTCTGGAGCCTTCTCTTCTCCAGCTAACAACCCCAACTCTCTCAGCCATCATTCCTAAGAGAGGTGTTCCCTCTCTCTGATCATTTTCATGGCCCTCCTCTGGACCTGCTCAAACAGGTCCATGCCTTTCTTGTACTGAGGACTCCATAGCTGGATGCAGCACCTCAGGTGTGGCCTCACCACAGAAGGAACAGAGAGGCCCTCAGACATGTCAGGAACACCACTTCGTTTGGTGTCATCTGCAAACTTCCTGAGGGTGTGCTTGATCCCCCTGTCCATGTCACTGATAGACAAGTATGGACCACTGATGGTCCAGTGTGGACCCGAGGGACACCATTCATCATTGATCTCAAACCAGGCATTTCTGTGGAGGCAACTACGCTGCATAAGCCTGCCGTATGGGAAAATGGCCTCTAGCATACCCTCTGTTCTCTGCTTTTCTACAATAGAGGGTCCCAAATTTTTTGCAATCATTTGTATCACCACATCCTCAGCCATCCAACCTTCATCCCACAGCAGGCAAGTTCAATTCTCCCTGCAATGTTTCCATTGGCATTGCAGGCAGCAGGAGGGAAAGGGTAAGAGAAAAGCATTCTTCCTCCCTAACCTGTTTGAATACAGAATTTAATGATCCTTTGAGCTACACCCTGACACTAACTTACTTTCTCATCTATCACCCATAGCAGGGTATGGAAGCAGTAACACTTCCTGACTTGCCTGCGTGGGATAATGAGGTATTTGCAAGCCACCAGGAAGAGAAAGTTACGTTTAATTAGCAGATCAAATTTAATATAACTTATGAACACATTAACTTCCTATTACTTTCAAAGGGAGGTTCCTGCAGGCCTTTACAGAGCACAGTATGGGAGATACACCTTCATTTATAATCAGCTTGGATTACCCCTACTTCCATTCTCTATGAAAAGAGCTAGAAACTTGTTGATTCACGTACTATGTAGCCTCCAGTCCACAAAAACATTTCTTGAGAGAAACAGTGGAAATCCCAGCACTTGAGCCACTGAGAAACAGGCTAAACACAACCCTGGAATCATTAATTAAAGATCAGACAAGGGAGTTTTCTGAGAAACTGGGAAGAGGACGGAAGGCACAGGCAGTGCGGTCACCTGCAAAGCATGCAATAGGTCTGAAGCACCTTCAGCCCCAAGGCTGGGCCCTAACTCTTCTTGAGCAGCCCCTATACCCTACCATTTATCCATTTGCTTCATGCTGCTCCCACACTCCTGTCCTTCCATAGGAGAAAGCCCACCCAGGATGCAAAGCTGAACGCTTTGCTTTCCATCTCAGCATGCAGAAATGTGCTGAAAAGTCAAAGTACTTGTGCCTCTAGGGCTGGGGAGAAGGCAAACCACAAGCCAGACATCCAGTGAGGCAAAGAAGCTCCTTCTCAGGAATTGTCAGAACAGATTTTTGTCCAAAACCCTTCTCCCTGACCTTCACATGGAAGCTGAACTCATTTGGCACTGCTGAATGACACTCCCCAGACCACAGTTTGGAAAGTGCCATTATGTCCTGCCTGTTGTCTAAACTGATTACATGCTCCTGAGGGCATGGAGGCATCTTCCTTGACTGTACAGTGCCTAGCACAAAAGTATATCACCCTGAGCCTTTTAGAGGCTGCTGAGAAGTGAGAAATATAAAGCAATAGCCACATCACCTGCTCCTACTAGCAATGCGCACAGTGGTTCTGGGAGAGGTGGAGACAACCTGGAAAGCCAGCTATACCCAAGAAGTAGTAAGATCTCTTGGAGATCTTTGGCAGACCCCACCTGGCTCTATGTCTCAACTGGGATAGCATCTTCCTACAGAACTTAGGGTAAGCAAGACCCCAGCCTGGGAGTTTGGGAGGATCTTGCCTCAACATCCTCTTGGTCTAGGCATCATCTCCACAGGAGTGTCAGAGTCCTGCTGTCACCCCTCAGGACACTTGCCATATCCCTCCTTTCTTCTATCCTGGTTTTTGCTGCTGTGTTTTGAATAGACCCCTCAAGAGACATGAAGACCCTTAACTCCTGCTAATTTTGATGAGAGTCAGGTATTCAGCACAGAACTGTGTGTCTAACACACCTGAGGAGCCACCTGCTTTTTGAGACAGGACCTGTCTCTCAGGAGAAGAGCACTTAGCACTTCCACTCATGTTTTTCAAGACTATTTACTTCACAGGGGAGGGCCTTACTGAAGCATAAATAACAGCAAACATACATTTCAAACTCAGCAAGCATTTACTGCACACATACCTGCGAACTACATGTTTTATGAGGGGGTTAGTCAAACCTAGGCAAGGTGATGGCTGGCCCCAGGATCCTTGGGGATAAAAGGGACCTCAGTGCAAAACCAATTTCACAACCATTTGGAGAAAGCAAGCATGAGAGAGAAAAAGTGATCAAGCATGCCTGGGACTGTGTGTGTCTGTGCTCCAAAACCATTCCACTACAAAGCAAACAAAAACCCTTCACACAAAACATATACATCCAGCCACATCCAGAGAGCAGAAAGCCCCCGTCTGCTGCTCCCAGAAACTGATAAACAGGGAAGTAAGCGGCATCTCCAAGCACCCAGTCTTCATCTGAAGTGGAAGGCAGGCTAGAGATGGGCATGCACTGCGCAACCAACAGGAACTCTTTCTGTGTCAAACAACATCCTCTTGTATATCATAAGGCCTCCTTTATCCAGAAGGATCCCAAAGCACTTTACACTATTTATACACAGGAGCCACTTCACTAGTCATTGAATCGAGGAGAGGAACAACTGTCTCTTTCTCTCACTCAAAGCACAAGAAATCAGTGCCTTGTGTGTGTTTGCAGAGAGCTCATAGCAATGAGGGTTTGCCATGGTGAGGAATAATAGTTCAGATAGGTCAGGGTTAGCCCACAGACAAGACAAATTCTTCACTGCAGCCTTCCATTGGTAGTTTAAATTCTATTTTCCCATCTCTGTTCATGGGCACTGTGGTGTCTGTGGGCATTTTTGTTTCATTTGTGGTTTTGTATGAGGTTGGTTTGTTTTGGTTTTTTTTCACACAGAGCTTTGTCTGCCCTGGAGAACTTAGCAGTAGCATTCATCCACATTTCTAAACAAAACAATTGGGGCAGAATCAGCTTTCTGCCTGACCCCTTCCTAATCGTTACATTCATTTTCAGGAAAGCTGCTGGGCCCTCAGTGTTTTCAGGGAGCGCTCACAAAACCTCCCTGCCCCATAGCCACGCCAGTACTAGGACCAAGCCAACAAGCACTAAAAATCCTCCCAGCCCCCTCAAAACCTATTCAGGCAATTCTGTTACATGAATTTAAAGCACTCTTCAAATAATGCAGAAATTATAACCATTTGTTCACTCTCTACAAATAGCTGAGTTTTTACACAGTAGCTTGAGCTCAGGGTGAACAGTAACCCAAGAACACAAGCTGCGCTATAGTTAGCGCAGTCACTCAAAATTTGGCTGCAGACTCGTTGCAGAGGTACTTTTTGTTAAGTTCCCTACAAGTCTCTGCAGCGAAAAAGTGGCAAGCTGAAAGTAGGCAGATTTCCTACCTATCTACAGCATCAGGTGCATATCGCATGGCAGGCCATCACCTTCGCCTCACCAAGCTCACAAATGAATCATGGGACCTGAAATCCCACTGTGAAAAAAATACATGCAGCAGTAGTGGAAGAGAGGGCAGGCAGCTCGTTTGTCACCATAGGGCACATTTCTAGCCTCCCAATGACACAATGTTCTATAATCTCACTGCCTGAAAGATCCTTTGCCTCCTCAAAACATCCCAAGAAAGAAAAAAAGGTGGCACATTATAATAGGAGCAGAGAGAAATCAGGTGACTCTCCCAGCAGAGAAAAGGGGTGGATTTGCTCTCCTCACATCTCAACATCCATCCTTCATCTGCCAAGCTGTTCTGTCCTCTGGAAGGCATTGAAGAGCACAAAGCTGTAAATCACAGTTTTCAAGTTACTTGTTAGCACTGCCCTGCTGTGCCTGAGACACTTGACTGCAGAGAGCACAAAGCAGGAAGTGCCCAATAAGCTGTCACCAGCTTTAGCTTTTATACAAAACTTGTTTTGCTTTGAGTAGTCTGTTCCTGTTCACACTTTCTGTGGTGTAAACAAGCAAAGCAAAAGACCCCAGAGCTAGCCCACGAATCTCTCTCAGGTAGCCTGCCTCTGTTTCAACTTCACAAGGATCATACTTTAAAGCAGCTGAGAAGGGATTTAAGAGTGGAAACTAAGGGTAATAGCCTTATCACTTCAGCCATGTTGCTGATTAGCTCAGGACTGGTGCCAGCCATGCCAGGGAAAATCTCTTTATGGTAGTACCTGCAGTCACAGGAATAGGGCAACATACTCTGCAGTGCCTCAGTACACTGAAGAAAACATCATGCAGCCACAGGATGGCGTGACAGCAGCTCTCACCCCAGCATGGCAGCTAGAGAGATACCGGTAACGTCCTCCAGAGCCTCCCTTCCTATACAGGACAGCCACCTCTCGCAGGAACACTCTCCCACCAGGAATTACTCAGCTGACTAACAGCAGCGCCAGTAATAGCCAAGAAGTCTCTTCTGACCATTGGCCCTTATATATCCCCAACATCCGTGTCTCCTAAGGTGTTTTGGAGCCATCACTGAATGCTTTGAGGAGCTATATTCCTCTACAGAGCTAAAAACACTTTACTAGCCTCAGATCAAATATCAAGCAAAGTCAAGGACAAATTAAATGACATTTCATTTCCTAGATCTGTAAGTCCAAGTTAATAGGAGCTGTCTCTCTCCTGTTGCTATAGGAGCAATGCTGCAAACAATGCTCAATCCATGCTGATTAAGGCTGCCTTGAAAAGGCCCATTCTTCCACTAAAAATTAAACAACCCCCAGCCAAAAATAAAACATTCCTCCCCCTTCGTCCCGCTCTTGTGCGGCAGGTTTTAATGACTTCACCAAAACCATTTACACAGCTGTTTTTAGACCACGCTGCAAACTTGACAGGGAGGCACCAGCATGTGAACAAACAACTGGGAGGCAAGGGCTGTCCTCCAGGCAATTACTTGCTGGCCCTTCTCCAAGGCAGCGGGCAGGCATATAAAAAGAAGTCCCTGACCCCAGAGCACATGCCAACAAGCTTTAAAGAAATCCCCCAGCCCCAAGCCATTAACCACTTCTCTGAGACACCTCCCACTGCTGGTTTGTACACAGACCTGCACCAGGAGCAGGGCCTGCTTGGCTCCTCTCCACACTTCAAATGAACACACAGGCAAAGAGCAGCTCTCCATGAAAGGTACAGAGCTATAATCAGCATAGAAACTTTGGCAAGGCTGTCTTAGCATATCATCCACTTCGTTTAGAGCAGGCAGGCACAAGTAACTGGAAAAGGGTTCCTTCAAGAGATGCCAGCACAAACCAGCTGGACTTCAAATTCAGACGGGAAATCCTGCAGGGGATTTCTCTACCAACCCACCCTCAGGTTACCATAGCCCTACATGAAGCAGCTTCATTAAAGGAAAGCTTAAAAGCAGTTTGAAACCTGATTTACAGGTCAATTTTCAAGCCAAGACAGTATTAATTCATCTGATGGCCTGTTATTTTAAAGGTTAAAATTTTCAAGGCTAAAACTACTCTTTCTATAACTCTGGGACACCTTGGATTAATCTTCAAATACCAGGAATACTCAAGAAGACTTCAGGAGATGGGAGAAACTACACACTTTATTCCCTTAGGACCCTTTCCAAATGTTACTGGCACATACTCAGCATTCAGAGTACTTCTTTGGGCTCAGCAGAAAGCAGCAGAGCATTTTCCTCTGAGTGTAGAAACAGGAACATGGCAAACATCTGACACCGGGCAGACTTATCCATCTCTCAATGCAGCCCATGCCATTAGTAAGCAGGAGAAGAAAAGCAGTCTACATCATGGCTCAGTTGTAGGTTATTTGAGACACTTAAGTCCTTAAACATTAAAAGCAAAAAAATACTCAGAGAAAATCTAGGAGCGACACAGCAAAAATTCTGAAGAAACTGGGTAACTACCTTCACTTTGACCTGTCAGTACTAGATGCCCACTGTGAAAATTAGGTCCCTGTAGTATATCAAGGGATACAGGAACCCAGAAAATAAAAGTCACCTCATGCTCTGAAGAATTTAGATAAAACTCTAAAATTCATGCTGGAAGTAACCAGGGCAACTCTGGCACAGAAAGTAATTTTCCCATTACTGACCTCAGATGAAGGTAGCCCTGACCACTCAGGGATACCTTCCTGCCACTTGGAAAACTCCTCACTGCAGTGGCATATGTGCACACATCAGAGGTAAGCCCTGGGGAGCACACAATGGACAGAGCAGGCTTTTGTTAGGCACTCCAGAGCCCATTCCTGAGGCTGAGCGCAGCCTCATTCCCAACTTACAGCAGAGGAGCTTGACAGGAGGCTTGTACTCTTTCCCTGCTTGGGAGGAGAGAAAAACCAGCAAATTGGGACTCAAAGGCACAGAAAGCAGACTGACAGTTCCTCCTCCCCAAATACAGAAAGAGGTCCTGCTAGTAACTAGAAATTTGTTCTTCCAGAACCTGTTCAAGTGGGAAAGATAAATCAGAGACCACATCAAATTTCTTATCTCTCCTCCAGCAGACCTCTCACCTATGCAAAGTCTCCCAACAAAGATGGAAGAGTGCTAGTCCATATAGCAGCTGGGGACCTGCAACTAATCAGAGGTTCCAGCTTGTTGGGAGCTCAACTCAGCAAGTTGTACTTCCACAAAGGACTGGACTCATCCCTTCTATGCTATAATAGCCAAACCCACAACCTGGAAGACCAACACTCTCCCATACACATGCTCCTTGTGCACAACACTTGATACATAAACACAACATCCATTCCTGCTCTAGAGCTGGCAGCTCCAGGGCAGTGCTTGCCACACACGTCTGTGTACCCAGCTTCTATGCTTGCTGTATGCTGCTGGACTGCACACACTGCTCCTCACCACCTCCCTGCCCGGTGTGCAGCCACAGAGAAATATAACAAATCACCTTTGTTTCCAGGGCAGTGTCTGGGGGAGATATGGGATATGAATTCCTCCCTTCTGGATTCTACCAAAGCTAGGAAGAAATACTGACATTCACAAGCCATGACTCACAACTGCCTTGTCCAGCACTCCAGAAGTCCTGCTCACTGGTTGTCATGCCAGAAATGCCAGCATGGCTGGCATCTGCCAGCTGCCTTTGTTAGTGCATAAATTTGACCAAAACCATCCTTCACTTTTATCTTCTTTACCTTTACAGTGTGGTGATCACTGAGGATCAGAGTGCTAGCTGAAAACACAACCACGCAGGCATAATGACTTCCTCCGGCAGATAACAGGTCAGCAATGCTCAAACATGAGCCACTTCACACAAAACAAAACCTCTCCCCAGAAGCTCCTACCTCAAACCACACCTGGTCCCAATTTTAACTGGATTTCATTAGTGAAGGAGCCACAAAATCTGTCCTTCATACTCCACCCACGCTAGTAAATCACGCCCTTGGATTTAAAGAGTTGCCAATGACACCTCCATTAACCTCTACACAGCTAACTCCTGACTGTCCCTCCTTCCCCCACTAGACTAGTACCTTGCCCCCACTAGCAGATACTCATGCTTACATCCTTCTACAGAGAAGGTGGCTACACTTTCACGCTCATGTTGAGCTTATTGCCCTACTGCCTGAAATGCACCTGCAGAGCTGTACAGCACTTTTCCAGCTCAGTCTCGAGAGCCCTGACCACCCAACCTGCAAGAGAACTTAGTTTAGAGACACGGATCAAGCTGGTCATACCCAAATGTGGCCCAGACCCAAAACTACACCTCTTGCTCTGCTATGCAATGCCAGGAGTACATAACAGTCATTATGTGCTTGGTCCTTCCCATGTCTACTTCTCCTCCATTGGGGCAGCTGTGTTCCAGAGCAAGGTATCAGACATGCTTTCACCTTACCCATTTGTGCAGCTGGCCACAGCCAGATTTTTCTCCCACAGCTGAATGTGTTTCTTCCTCTCAACCTGTCCCTTTCTTACCGTGGCAAAGACACCTGGGAAACATGCTGCAGATTTCAGCCCAACTCCATAGCTTCTTAGAAGCGTGCATCTTCCACTCTGTAGTAACAGGGACAAGCTCCACTGAAGCACAGGCACTTACAGCCACACAACTTTCCACTGCCAGAACTCCCCATACCTCTATATAAAAACAGTTCCCTACTGCTCTGTTCTCTTTCCTGTAAAAGGAAAGCGAACCTGTGCTGGAAAAGTGAACTTTGTTCCTTTTGCATTGAGATCTGGTACCAGAAATAGGTAAGAAACAACAGTAAGTGCTAAACATTTTATGTCACCCATTTCTGGCACAGTTTTTAGCTTAATTACTGCTCGTTACTGCTGCCAGCACCAACCTGTGGGTCTGAGCAACATCCCCTCTTGCACCTCCCAAATGTCTCATTTCCACTTCTCTTAAGAAGCCCTGCCACATCCAACATCCTCCATGCTTTCTCACTCAGATGCACTCACCTGTTACACCCATGACTACTGGGCAGACTACATGGATTCAGGCAATACATACTGTGCAACTCCCTGCATAATCAAAACTGCATTTGCTTGGCTGTACCCTGCTGACAGTGGCTGTGGGTCAACACTCAGATGAATTTAAACAGCTGCCAAGTTCCCTCACTTAACCTCCACAGAACATAATTCCTGATGTCCTTTCTTATCTCACTAAACCAGTATCCTGCCTTCAACAGTGCCCAGCACTGCTGGCACCAAAAGTATGCACAAACCACACACATAAATTATATATATATATCTCAATAACTCCATGAAGACCTCAGCAGGCATGTCATGGCAGCTACTCATGATTGCATCCTTCTAAGGAGCTGGCTATACTTTGAGGCCCGTGTTGAGCTTATTGCACTACTGCCTGAAATGCACCTACGGAGCTGTACAGCACTTCTCCAGCCTCAGACTGGAGAGCCCAACCAGCAAGATAACTTAACTGAGAGACACTCACGCTGATCATACCCAAATGTGGCCTAGACCCCAAACTACACCTCTTGCTCTGCCATGCAAGGCCAGGAGTGCAAAATAGTCATTATCCTCCTGATCATTCTGTCAAGAGTTTTATTACTGTGCTGCAGCCAGGATGCAGGCCTAATAGGACTCACTGAATTCATTCCCCAGGATGCCAGGCTGCTTGAGATCACAAGCAGAGGAGTCTGGCAGGAAGGACAGAGAGCACTGGCAAGACAGATGCCTCTCAGCAGTGCTGCTATTACAGCGCTGATCCTTGCCAAGAAGGCCTGGCACTGAATGGGTTTTATGCCATGGGGAAGGCTACTACGAGGTGCTCTCTGCAGAACTGACAAAACACTTCAACTCCATCCCGCAGCCCTGACATTCCTCACTTTTTCCTCCACACCCTGGCTTCAGGCGTGGGGTGGCAAAAAAAAGCACCTATCTTACAGATTGGGAAGATGGTCACCACCCTGCAGGAACACTCTGCCAAAAGGCACATGCAAAAAAAGAATGGGAAAATGGTGCGACTTTACAGTGACACCATTCATTTCATTTTGGCTTTACTGTGGCAAAAGGAAAATCATGTCCAGCGTCTGAAAGGCAGGATGAACAAGTGAGACAGAAGGAGATCTGATCTTCACCTTGAGGATGTGGAAGGTTTTTGTCTGTTCCTCGCAGCCAGAGAAACTGACACAAGCTTTAACTTCAGGGTCACCCTCCCTCAGGCTTTCTGTGACTTCAGCTGTCAGTTCACATGCTCAAGGACAGCTGGGGATAACCCAGTGTTGAGCCCAAAAGCAGAGAGTAGAGATGGGAAGTAGGAGAGCATTTTCTCAGGAGGTTTCAAGAGCAAGACTGATGATACCTCTGGGGATAGCAGTACTAGACTAGGAAATGAAAAAGCAAAGCTGGTCCTTTGTTTTTCAGAGTCAGTCCATCCACCTTTATCTTTCTAAACTTCTGTCTTAAACGGAAGGAACAAGAAAAGCAGACACAGTATGATTATGTGGCGACAAAGTCACCCGGAAACATCAGGCAGGATAGTTTGCCACATACAGGTATACATGGTGACAAAGACGTTACATGTACAAATACTGTGAGGGTGGCGAGGCACAGGAACAGGTTGCCCACAGAAGTGGCAAATGCTCCACCCTCGGCAGCGTTCAAGGCCAGGCTGGACAGAGCCTTGGGCAATATGGTCTAACGCGAAGCATCCCTGCCCATGGCAGGGCAGTTGGAACTAGATGATCTTAAGGTCCCTTCCAACCCTAACGATTCCATGATTCTATGTAAATATGTATTTTCTCCTCTGCATAAAAAGTAGCCCACCACATTCCTTAGAGCAGGACCCAAACTTCACAGAAGCAACAAGGAAATTTACCTGTGGGATGACCCAACTAGAGGAGACACACTTCACCACTCAACCCCTTCAGGGCTGTCTCAAGAGCAAAGGAGTCGTTGCCTGGTCTGTGTATGCGCAATTGGAACAGGCAGAGTTGTGCTACAACTTCTATTAGCTGGGAATAACACAATATGCCTGCTGGAAACTTCCTAACAGGGATAAATAGCACTCCATCAGCCACTCCCACCCAGCAATTTTGCTTGACAAGGGAATACAAGCAGATTTCTTCCACCCCCTTGCTGAATAATCTCTCACACCCATCAACACAAACTTTCAGAGGCTGCGCTGAAAAACATCCTTCACAGAGCCAAGATTTCAGCTGTGTGCGCCTTATTGAACTTGAACAGAAGCCTCCAAGTCCTGCTCACTTCCAAACAGGCATAAGAATGCACAAGAGGCCTGGGAAGCTAAATCATTTGAGAAAAAAATCTTCTTCGGCTGGTATCCCTGCTTATTCAGAAGATGGTTTTCATGTTAGATCCAAAAAGAAAGGCACAGCCCCATCTGGGCTGTTGAAGTTCCTCTTAGTACTCTGCTCTACACCTGCCTTGAGAAAGAAGAAAGAAGACTTAAGTGTTAAGCTCCCAGGTAAAATGAGACATCACAGATGGGACATAATCTCAAGCACACAGAAGAGGCATGTTCTTATCGTTTACTGCAATCAAAACACAGCAGGGACTGCCAGGACTTTTACCAGGCAACTGGGGGGAGTCATTCTCCTCCACTGCAGAAAGACTCCACAGAGAAGGTAAGCCATTATTTAAATAAGCCACAGGACAACCACTATACATGGCAATTTGGAATAAAACATATTTTTTGCAGAAATACAGCAGATGGGCAGAAATACATCCAAGTCAGGTACTTGGACAACATCAACAAACTACAGAGCAAGGATGTGATCTCAGAACAGTGACACAGAGGAGCTCAAAAGCTGCCAACTCCTCCAACTCACAGCCCAAGCTTTCAGCAAGGACATTTTAGTCAGCGTACTGGCACCTAAGAGCAGCTGTAGCAAACCACAGCCTAGAGCCAACTATGCAAGCCAACGTTACACCTTTAACAGGGACCTGTCAGCAGCCACTTCAGGTAAAGCGTAAGTGATGCTGCCCCAAACACTGTCCAGTTTCCAACAATCTGCTGATCTGAAACTGCCTGTCCCAGGCACACAAACTCCTTCAGAGGACCTGAATAAACTGAAATTTTTGCGTCAGCTTTTCTAGTTTCTGTTGAGCTCAGCAGCAGCTCTAAAGAGATAGATGCTCTGTTCTCTCCAACACAGGCAGTCATCTTTGGTAGCAAGGGGTCTGGGATGGACCTTTGTCTGACTGGTGACATGCCAAGCAGCTCTCCAGCCTCAACAATAAAAGGCACTAGATATGCCATCACACCAAAAGTTTCCATAGGAAGTTATGGCCTTGCAGATAGCAAAGGAAACATATTTTGGCTAAAGGGACTTGCTTCAAAACTGTTTCAACAACATGGCCACCACTGGGCATTACCTCTGATGGGCGATGCCATTTTAATCTACCCTTGCTCTTGCAGACACCATGAGAACTCTCAGAGCAAGCCAGAAAGTGCTGCAGGGAGACAAAGGAAGTGAAACAGCCTAACTTAAGGGATGCTGCAGAGTAGCCTGAAATAAAGATATGTCATTGCTAGAATTCAACAGGATGCTGCAACAGGTTGATTACAAAAGCCCTCAGGAAGAGCCAGGATGTTTCCAAATTTACAGTAATTTACATTCTTCATGAGATGACATGGGGCAAAGACTACTGAGAAAGCCCTCATGGCAAGCAATAATAACCCATCGCCACCAGCTTCCTATCTGACTCCGCTTCCACAAAATGAAAGCAATGGAACATCGCCTAGATTGTGTGGTAAACAAGGGCTCGTTCACCCCCTCCTCCACCTCCAACAGTCCTATGAGCCCAACATAAATGACAACTCTTACAACAGTGAGACTCAACTAAACAAAAGGCACGGGGAGATAGATGTCGTTTCACAAGATGAAGGCAGCATTCAGAACAGTTTTCCTAATGCATTGACTGTGTAAAGCTTCTGACACCAGCAAACACCTCCCCTCCCGCAACAGGTTAACACATTTCCTAAGGAAAAAAAGAAAAAGGAAAGAAGCTGAAGCCAAGCCCCTGTAAAGTCGTACAATGCCACTGGGCGCCGATGGGGAAGCAAAGTAGCGCTACAACAGAGCCGGCCTCTGGTGAGCGCGGACAGGTACAGGCGAGCCACGGCGGCGGGGCCAGAAGGGAACGATGGGCAGGAGAGCGCCAGATCCCGTAGCCATCTACGGGGCCCACGGGCAGGGCTTCGCCTCCCCTCTCCCTCCCAAGCCGGGAACGGCTGCCGCCACCCAGCCGCTTCTCCCACCCCGCTTCCCCACGGCGGGACCCGCTGCCTCACCGTCGGCCACCCGCCTTCCCTCCCGCCCTCCCCAGGAAGCCGCCATTTCGGGGCTCCCACCTCACCCCACCGCGGTGAGCCCCACCGTACCACAGCGCCCCGCGCCGCGTCACGCCCCGACCTGGCGCGCTGCGAGGGAGGGAAGGAGGAAAGGCGGCGGCAGAGGGAGGGCGGGAAGGCGGAGCAGAGCGCCCAGCCCAGCCCGGGACGCCCAGAGGGCGCCACCGCCCGACCTCCCGGGGCGGTGCCTCGCCCGAGGGCGCCTCCCTGCGGCAGCAGATCCCTCCCGCACAGACCCGGCCGGGGCCGGCCTCGCCCGTTGGGCTTCTTTTTCGCTTCCCGCAAAACAGAGCGCCCAGAAACGCGGCGGTTACCGCGGCCTGCGGGCTCGGCCGTGCTTGCTGCGCGGTCGCGGGGCGCTTGGCGTTGCTGGTGCTGTGCAAGGCGGCCAAACGTGCCTCCGGTTGGGCAGCCCCCGCTAACCTAGGCCTCGAGCTGGCGTTTCCATTGCTTCAGGCAACACATTACTGCAAACTCGAGCTGTAGCTTCTTTCTCTGTTTTTTTAGGCGTCAGACCTGCTTGTTAAAGAGTTTTCCATGAAACATCCAGTAAATCAAGATCAAGCCCCGACTGGCACACTGCCTCATCTTTCCATTACCTCATTTCCACTTCAGCCCAAATACATCGTGTGAAGCAACAGCCCTGCCCAGGGGCTGGTCACAGAGGAGGACTCTCCTCTGCTCCCATTGGCAGAATGGTTTTTTAGGGATGGGTGGGAAGAGAGGAAATGTGAGCATGGAGGAAGAGAAAAGGCCCTCATGGGTGTTCACCTCAACTGGGACACTTAATCTCTCTTGCCCTTGTGCCCAACTCAAAAATCACTTCACCCTTCCCACTGAGGAAACCACACCTCCCTCCTTGCTCAGGCCACGGGGATCTGCTGTAGCTTAGACTCCCTGGAGAGCCAAATGATTAAATAGAGCCTTAGAGGACCAGCTCACACTTGGACACTGAGAGGTTTCCTGCAGGCAGTTTGTGGCAGAGCTAGGAGGCAAAAACATGCCAACCCCAGGCCTCAGCCCTCTTTGGCAGAGTCCTGGGCAGCCAGACACACTGAGCTGCTGCCTTCTTGTTGTATCCAGAGGTTTCACGTACAAACAAGAAAGAACGTAACCTCCCTGCTTTGTCCGATTTGGGCCAGCAGGCAGGCCATGGTTAGGCACAACTGCTGCCTGTGTGGCAGCCGTGTGCTTGGGAAAGCCTGCAGGGAAAGGTGAGCTGCACCACAGGGCCCTCCACCTCCCAGTCCTCAGCTGGAGTAATGCATACTTACTGGAGATATGTGTTTACCTAGAAAAAACTAATTTTACCTCCTCAGGTCTCCCATGGACTAGTCATTCCAGAAGAAGCGCACAGCTACACTTGTGTTTGCAGGATCAGGGCCTTATTAAACCACATGGCTTGATATGCATATAAAACATGCCTTGCAGGCCTGAAGAGACTGGAGCCAGATTACTGTAGCTGCGCCAACTGAAATTTCCGAGTGACTCATAAACAGCCAGATAAGTAATGAGCAGACTGACGGAGGCTCAGAGAGCTAGTGAAGCTCTCAACAGCAGAACTGTGGGTCTGTTGGTGCCGAGCAGATCTCCAAACAGCATTTAAAGGTGTATAGCATGAGCTATGAGATACATTTTGTACTTGAAGTACGTGATCTATCTATCTATATATATTCACTAAGCAATTAACAAGTGAAAAGCATGAAAAGACACAAACAGAAGAAGGTTACAGGACAGAAAATGATGTGTGAGAGACTGTATGATCCCCATAGCAGGAACAGATTAAATGTGTGTAAATGCAAATGGTCCCTTGGAGTTCAGGCTGCTGGAATATAAAAAGTAGAAGACAACAATATCTTGCAATTCCTGCATTTATTCTGTGGGAAAGCTTTAAACTTAACACTATGGCTTAATGACCTCTCTTCGGCCCTCTTTTGGCTTTTAAAAAAGGTGCTGTCAGGCTAATCCTGTTATGCTTATCCTTAGCACATTAACATGAAAAAGGTAAGTGAAACACAAGGCAGAGTGGGGTCCCTTTGCCTTGCCTGCAGAGCTTTGTGGGACCATGGCTACTTACCATGGCTTATTGCCTTTGCCCCTAGATCTGATTGTATACACAGCTGTATCCTTGCATGTGCCAGGATAAGGCTTCCCAGGCTATAGGAAGTGTACTTTCTTGTGATACCAAAATACCTTACAAATTGTGTGCAAAAAGTCACCTGTCCACTAAGAGACTGCAGCCAATAGGCATAGGAATAAGCCCCCAGGCAGAGTCTATTTTGTGTCCTCCCTTATCTCAGACGACTTCAGGATATCCCCCTTGTTTGCTTTCTGTTTACGCTGCAGTTTCCAGCAGCAAAGGGTGCTGCTCCCAGGGCTTCCATTCAGAGGCAGGAGAGATTCTGGCAAAAACAGGGGGATGTGGTAAAGTTTAAGAATATTATGGAAAGTTTGGCCTTGTTCAGGTCTGGTGTCAGACAAGTTTAAAAACTAACAACATGCCCCTCTAGACTGTGCCTGGGTCTTCCAACAGGACATTTAAATACTGTGCAGACAACAGACCATCTAGCAATGAAACCCACCCTGGTGTTTACTGTTGTCCCAAGTGAAACCTGCTCAAAGTCTGTGTTACTTTGTCATGGTTGAAACAAGAGTCCATCCTGTTCCTGCTAAAAAAAAAAAAAAGAAAATAGTTCTGCAATGCACAAACATCCAGCTGGAGCCATTCCAGGGCAAAAGGGTTTAAAACCACCAGATTCCTAACTCCAGTGAAAAGGTTGCAGGGGGCGTTATTAAAATAGATGTTTAGTTCAATAAAAATAGGTACAAGCTGAGAGCATGCCCCCTCTGAAAGCGCTACAGACATTGGTAGCATCTTCTCTTTTTCCCCTCCCTGTTCTGCCTTCCATGGGCAGCTAGATTCTGGCTGCTTGAAAGAGGTAAAAAAGATAAGATTGGAGAAGAACTGCTCCTGTGCTGCCTCCAAGACACGGGTTCCTGATCAACTCTCTTCCTTCCTACTTATGATTCTCCTACTGGTACCACCATGAGGGACAGGCTTCTCAGCACTTCCTGAACAGCAAGGGGAGATCATGCCATAACCAGCACCTAAAGAAGAGAGGTTGAATCTCCTGCAGTGCCTGGGAAAAAATCTCTCCACACAACCATTTGTAAGACAGCATTTCTTTATTGCCCATAGTCTGCTTGCACGCTAAGAGAACATGCTTAAGGTTGTACATTAAAAAGCCCCATGTGGTAGTTCTTGCCAATGCAATATGACAGCACTGATGACAAAGGTAATATACAGTCTGGCCCGTATTTGTGTGTCAGCTGTATTTTACACCTTTGTCTTTCATGTGCTCTCCATGTAGTGTGGGAGGTGTGTGTTCAGACCACGTTAACAGACTGGGTACTGCTCTCTTCCTTCTGCAGCAGCTTCACAAATCCTTTTGCTGCGGGTAGGTAAATGTTAGCATTACTGACGTGCCCTGACCAAAGATGCCATTTCTTAGTTAGTGCCACTACTTATTAACCTGACACTGGAGCATGATGCAGAGGAATCATTGACAGCAGCTCCTCCAACTCAGGTAGTGGGTTTAACCTATTCAGCAGGTGATAACGGCTGTGTTCCTTTACACCCACATTGGCTAGAGAGCCAGAAAGTCATGTCTATTTTCACATTATAGATGTTTTCTGAAAACTGATGACTTCCCTTCCCAAACATCATTTCTTGCAAATAGAAGCAATTCCACTGGCAGTACAGTTGCCCTGGTTCCTTCTGGACTTGTTCTAGCTTTCTTATTCTCAGCCTCTGAAAGGCATTACTGTAAACACAGCATGAAGCACAGCCAGCTGGCAGTACGTGCTGAGCAGGAGCTTATTTTAGCTATTCCTTTTCGTCAGGAGTCCTGCTCTTCTGGAGAAGGACTTCCTTTTTCCTATCGGGAATAATGGGCACTGGGAGGAACCATGAAAATGCTTTGTAGCACTGATGAGCTGTAGGTGACTCAGAGCACTTTTCTTGCATGGGATATTCCCAGAGAAATCTGTGCAATAAACGAACATTCAAACATTATCCCAAGAGAGGAAAGACAGTTGATAAATATAGGCCTTCTTTATGCCGCAAGGTTGGGGGACTGCGTGACAGCTGCAGTATCACATCTTGCACCTAAAATGTCAAAGTCACCATCAGAAACAGGCTCAAAGAAGGAAGGCAAGAGGGCATTGCAAAAAAGCTCACTTAATCCCACAAGGCTTTAAGAACAGAAAGCAGCACACCCAGAGAACACCAGGGGCTTCATGCTCAGGCAATGCGGTAGCTATGCTGAGAAGTGCACACTTGGGGCCTGTTCCTAACTCAGCCTGCACCTCCCCTAGCCCTGCTTTGCCCCACTCCTTAATGACTAGAAGGCCCCTTCCCAACGGCAACAGGTTGTCCTACTCTTTCTCAGGCACTTCACCAAGAAAGTGAGGTTATTGCACGAAGTCACTGCAAGAGAAAAAGCTTTGCTAGGTACATTTCACACAGTCAGCTAACTGCCTTGTGCTTCCAACCCAGATACATTTGCAAGCACTGTGGTCAAGGGTGGGATCTTGCAGTACCATGGCTAAGTCAGTTCCTAATTGCTGGAGGTTTATTCAGGAAATTATAAGAGAATGGGAGGAAACTGGCAGCATTAAGCCTTAAAACAGGCTATATATGACCCCTCCACAGTATGTACAGCACAGCTCCTGCAACAGGTTATGAATCAGCAGCATGTGCCAGCGCCTGCGAGTCCCAGGGCAACTGATCTGTGTTCTGTAAACAGTATGAGAGGGGCACATTCCATTAGGGTAATAAAGTGAAGAAAGCCTTTGGGATGACTCACTTATCAGTTATACTATTTCCACATATGGAATCAGTTAACTACAATATTGGCCAATCAAACCAAATTTTGCAGTAAATACAGTGGCTGATCCAGCTCTTACAGGAGCTGATGGAGGTTTTCCTGCTTACCACAGCAGGCTTTCAGCTGGGCTCTGCTGTTAGAGGACCAAGAGGAGATGCTGCTCTTTGAGATGATGGATCACTACCTAGAACTAGCACAAGTTTAAAGTAATTTCTTTACTCTTACACTAAAATTCTATTTAACACAGCACTCACTGTGTCCTCCACTCTTCACTGCTAGGTCATTTCTTTGCCAGAAAGAAACCTCATCCTTTTACAGGAAAGTAGCCTCTCAAGACAGAAGGCCCAGTTTGTGCTATTGACCAAGACCAGTCAAATTCCCTCAAAGAAGCAGGGCCCTCCAGAGACCAGGGCTGCATGCAGAGCTGGGAAATGGAACAGTGCAAATCATATGCACATTTTGGTCTCATCTACTGCCTTGAAATTCCCAGATGGGGAAAAGCTTCAGCTTCCCCAAGTCTCTGCAGAGCTGATACCATTAGATTTGGCTTACTTGAGAGGAACCCCAGCTTCATGAAACAGTGTTGGCATGCATTGCTTGCTGACACAGTGATGTGCCTTATGCACAGCACCCTTTCCTCCTGCTGATGTCTTCCAGCTGCAGGGCATTCTCCTTCTGCCTGTCTTCTTGTGCTGTCAGCAACCTAGAACAAGCAGCACAGATCAAGACCACAAGACCACAGCCTGGTTACTGAGCTCTTCCTGCCAAGGCAACTGCTCCCAATCAGCCAGGGACATTTAGGATTGTGAAAAGTGACTGGCCCAAAGACTGGGCTTCCCTGGAATTTGGCTGGATAAACCACACATAGAAAATGAGCATGAATTTCCAGGGAGCAGAGAAAGAAACTGGACACATACAAGAAGGGACAGCATGGCTTAGTAGTCAGAGCACCAGACAGGGATGAGTGGTCTGTGCCTTATTCCCAAACTGCCATGCTAATGACAGAATCCAGGCTGTTCGTTTCACCTCTCTGGACCATCTCAGGCAGCAGTAGCATACTAAAGCATGCTGAAGGCACATGCTGTGGGAGACATGATTTACCTAGTTTGTAAGTAAATTATCATAGTTAAGGAACAGCTGAGTCCTGTTGTGGACTTAGAGATGATGCAGCAGGTGAAAAGATAAAAGAAAACAACAGGATAATTTCTTGCAAGATTTCAAAGAGCTTTTTCAAAACTATTTGCTTTTTTAAAAAACTAAAAATCTTAGGGCACACTTCTTTGAGCCTTATGAAGTGTCTTATCTCCCTTTAAAATACTGCTACCAAAATATCACATTCTTAATAAGGAAGAAAAAACCCTTAGAAATGCATGCAGACTTCAAACTGAAAACACCTACTTAAAATCTGGGATACTACACAAGTGTTTTGTTATAAAGTATTCAAATTTAATTCCCAGTCTTTCAACAATCAGCTCTGCCAGACAAAGCTTTTCCTGTGATGATGTCCAGCCTACACTTGGTGCTTTCCAGGCATGGAAGTCATGGACCTGGAGGCAGGGGGAAGAGCACATTGCTCCAGGTATTTTTTATGACATGTCTGGCAACATCCTCTTCTTGCCCACTCCCCAGGAGAGCCCGCACCACTCACCAACAGCTGGGGAAATATCCCAGGGTAACTGTTGCTGTTCACTGACCTGGCCATGTGCAACATAGGCTCCATGATGTTATAGCCAGTCATCGCGCTGCACTCATAGAAGACAGCCTTGTATTCCTGCCAGAAAGCACAGCAAGCACCCCTGTTGGTTACCAGCTCTCCCCCAGCCCTGGGAGCTGGTCCACCCTCACCACTGGGGACTCTGCTGAGAGCAATTGAGGCCAGGAGGATGGCTGTTACCACCCTACTGGGGCACACACACTGCTCACCAACCCAGGTAAAGGAAATGCTTTTACAGCACTGGGGGCCCAGCCAGAGTATCCAAAAGGAAACACTGGAGGAAGAGAAGAACAGTGGGTTATTTGGGGAGAGCAGACATCTTCCCAGGGTCTTGGATTCCCTTACCTTTCTGTGGTGGAGTTCAGAAGATGGGGAACACCTCTGAAACCCTGCCTGCTCCCATCCAGGGGCTAAGGTAGCAATGGACATGTAGACACAGGAAGTGAGGAAGGAGGCAGGATGATTTTGCAGAACATGCATTAGGGGAGTCCTCAAACAGGAAAACAGCTATGCATGCTCCCCTCAGAAAGACTGAGCATCACTGTAAGGAGTCATCAAGCCTCAAGAGAGATACATGAGCATGCCTCAAGAGCCACATGGTGGGCACGACCTCATCCTCCCTGGTACCACAGGAACCTCAGTACATGTTTACATTGGAGAGATGGGGTGGAAGGGGAGAGGGAAGGTACCATACTGGGAAATGGTTCCACAAAAGGTTTCCTGCCAGCCAGGCTGTCCTGCTCACAGCAGAAGGGAGGCTGCAGAGAAGCTTGAGCAGCAGAGCACATAGTCACACCTTTGCCAGCCTTTCCCCTTCCATCCTGGGCACACTTCGAGTCTCTCTCTGTGCAGCATCCGTTTTATTTCCAAGCAGAAAGACCACAGCTCCATCCTCGATACCTTCCTGCAAAAGAGACAGACTGAAGCACCCCAGAGACACAGCTGAGGGAGGGAACTATCTTGGATCTGAGCCTGTTCCAGCTGATGCAAACAAGACCTGCAGTGGCAACAGGATAAGGCCCTTTAGCTCATTAAAGGACCATTCCCAGGATTTGTGGAAGGAAGCTTAAACTATGGGAATGTATTTCAAATATTTGCTATGTACTGCTGGGATACTGAGAGAGGAGAGATAGGACATAAGTTCCTCTCTGGAAAATAACAAGCCTAAAGTAAAGTAGTTTTTCTCATAGGCTTTTGAGATTTTAAGTTCAGGCAGAGCTTCTTAATAAGTCCAATAATTTTTGTATGTACAGGTGGTACTACTTGTCTGATGTGCTGTCCTAAATTCAAGGATCCCATGCTGAAAATCCACTGGCCAAGTAAGCTGAATAACCTACAACTCTTGTATAGGGTCTCTGCAGGAACTGTTATTTCTAGGGGATTCCTGGAGTCCATTACCTTTGGTAAAACTCTCTAGTTCGACTGGCTCACTAGAATATCATCAGACTGCAGAACAGGACTTGAAGTTACGTCCAAACTTGACTGCCCTGGATGACTTACAGTACCTGAACAGCTTTGAAGCAAGATAATTACTAAGATCGGGAAAGGAAGATAATTAAAAATTACAGATTTTGGGTGCTTTGATTTTCTGTGTGCTCCTGAAAGGAGCCTGATTTTCAGAGGCTGGGTGGTTTTGAAAATCTGAACCTTTGATCTTTTAGAGTCCAAAGAAATTGCTAAGTCGTTGTTGGGATTTCTCTAACCTCCCAAGCAGGACTGTGGGATGTTAATAATATTAAAACCCTCAAATTTATGCTTATTCATTTTACTCAGATCTTAGGTTTTGAGACTTAGCACAGTCAAAACAAAATCAGCCTTGACAATTTTCCTTCAGCTCTGAGCCATGTACACACAACTTACTGAAATTATACAGACAGGCATTTTTGTCTCCCCAGGCAGATACAAGCCTCAGATGAATGCTTCTATTAAGAGTTTGGAAATAAAAAGCAGAGGGGGAAGATTACAGTGTTAATACACATTCATCAAATCAAAAAAAAAAAGGAAAAAAAATCAACTCTGAAAGTTGAAGCAAATGAAGGAGAAAAATAAGCTATTGCTGATATTTCAGTCTCATCTAGAAATCCATCTCAAAGCAGAGTCAGGATGTGATCATGCAAAGCACTGTGCATGCATGCTGCAGGTCTGAGCCTAAATGCATCAGGCCTTCTCCCTTCCCATGCATAAGCTGGACACCAGGAGATCTCCTTGCCTGAGTACAGGTCTGACATGACCACATTTGGCAGATGCTGCTAATGCATATTGGCTGCTTACAGACACACACTATTGTTTTTGCCGGTCCCACCACCTTCTGCCATAGAAACAGCCCTCCCTCATTTAACGGACTATCGCTGGCTTTGGTATCTTCAACAAGACGACCCTGGTCCCAGACTGACTACCACAGGCAGTACCCATCACATCTGCTTTGATAATTCTTCTCAAGGTCAATAGGACCTCTTGGGGCCTCAGGGAACATCACTCCCAGATATACTGTTGCAGCTGGTCTGGAGCAAGACAGCAGCAGCACCACCAGCATTAGAGAGCCAAGGCCCTGCTCTCACCTGGACACTGCTCATCCAGTTCCGCACTGCCATGAAGGAGCACTCGGCTGTAATGTCGTACATCACCAGAATCCCATCCGCCTTCCGGAAATACTGCTTGGTAATGCTCCGAAACCTGAGCCCAAACAAAACCAAAGGCACCCTCAGAACCAGGGCTGTGTAATTAATGACAAGAAATAGGATGGGTCTGCCATTTAGTGCAGGCTCTCTGCAAGGCCTGGCAGACCCTATGTGTGAGATGAACACCCTGGAGCTGGTGTGTACAGATTGGTGACAGACAGGCCAGATCTTTGCACCTTTGAGGCAGGCTGGGTACCATGGGTAAGGCAGGAGTCTTTCCAAATGTATGGTGCTGAGAAAGCAGGAAGGAAGACCTTTGCAGGTCAGAAGGAAAGAAACAGAAGAATCTGTTTACGTGGGACAGGAAGAGGTAATTGCCTATAAAAAGGGAAACAAATGGAGGAAAAAAATAAGACCTTTCTTTAGAGTCTGGGAGAATCTGCAGACTAAGCTGTACCACAGTATAAAGTAGATGTGCATAATGTCTGCATCAGTGCTGCCAAAAGAGCAATTCAGATCTCAGCATCAATATAGTCTGTTTCCAGTTTTGAATCTATAAAGCAATGCCATCACACTTAAAGTCAGCAGTTAGACACAATTTGCAAGAGAAGTTCCCAGACATCTACTTTGTCCTGTGGGTACCCATGAGAGCCACAGACTTGTATTTTGGGAATAAATTTAGAAAAAACAGAAACAACCCACCAAAAACCACCCCCAAACCTTAAAATCTGTAAGCAGCTTGTGACAGGGCCACGATATAACCACACTGATTGCAAACTGGTGGGATTAAATGCAACACAAGTATGGAGATCCCACTGAAGAGCTCTATATTTCAGCCCTGCATGGGATAACAAGCTATCCTATTCTATTAAGAGCCAAGAAAACCCGCAGCAAGTAGTGACCCTCCTGAACTTTTCAGATGAACCCTGAAGTCTATTCTTTCTCACTACAATAACATTCTGGCAACTACCCAACTGAGAAAGCACAGGCTCTATCTTTGGCAGGTAAGGTACCTCTGGAGCTACAGGACAGGCTAGGTACTCTAGAAGAAACATCAAATGTAGCATGCAGTGGTCCTAGGGAAGTCACCAGTCGTTCTCCTTGAACACTTCAAGGGGTTCCTTTATTTCTTCCATAGGATATTCACATTTGGACACTTCCAGTTGGAAGTAATTGGTATTTCTCTAGAAATAAGAAAGCCTTTTGCTTCTTTCTCAGGTGTCCTACTCAGTATCAGCAGTGATCCAAGTTCTCTCTTGCAAGTACATGTCTAAGACGTGCTAAGGCTGCAGGGGCCTACACTAAAGGTCCTTCTGCAGGGGCAGTACCTTGAATTCGGCCTCTGATGCAATCTGGCCTCAGTAAAATGTCACATTTCAAGTTATAACAACTCCCCTCACTGCTCAGCTTCAGCACTGAAATAACCACGTTATTTAAAAAATAATTTCTTCAGCATGAAGCTTGATTTTGGAAGAAATGTTTGCTTTTAAGCAGATACTCAGTACATTCCCACCAGGTCTGCATGGTCTAGCTGACTGAGCTAGACAGCATCATTACTCTGTTGCCACAGTTTAAGGTTATAATATTCCCATGACCTCAGCTGGCTCCCAAAGGCCTGCCCACATAACAAATTTAGCCCAAAATATCCAGTACTTATTTTTGCCAGGCTCTTGAGGTTAATGGCCCCCTTGAAATAGCTTTTCATCTTCAGCCTAAATATATTCTAATTTACATGAAGGTTGTGGTGGGCCTTCATCTCTGGTAGCAGATAAGGGTCAAGTGTGTCCTTTACTACTTTGTTCTTTACTACTCTGGCCCTCATCAGCAGTGCTGGTAACACCTAGTGATGGCCTGTGCTTTTGAAACTAGAGGCCTTCAAATGGGGAACTTGTATTCACTGTCACAAAAAGCCAAGCTGTCCCTCCACCACGGATTATCAGGTCCACCAGTCTTTCAGCAGAAGGGACACTGGAAGGTGCCAATAACCTCAGTGACAGAGTACAGTAGAGTAGTTCAGGTCACCTTCCCCACAGGTCAAGCTGGCTTTGTCTGAATCAGACCTGGAAATGTTCACACACTTCTTTCCACCCTCTGAATAGCAAGTGGTGGTGAGCAGCTGGGGACAGCAGGAGTACAACTGAATCTGAGAACAGGATGTCTATCCAGAGCCTTCTTTTCTATCCTCATCTGCAGCCCTTTCCTATAGCTTTTCCAGGAGCAGGCTGTTGCAGAAGAGCTTTGAGGGCTAGAGGGGCTTTGAACCTCACACCATACTGTGATTTATGATAGACTGCCCGAAGTCACAACATGCAGGTCAGGCATATGGAAAACTACTTTTCCATCAGTCCTTAGAGTGATCTCCCCAGGTTCCAGAAGCTACAGCTTCTAGAAATCTTTGAAATAGACCTTTGCTGCAGGTTCAGCACTGGAATATCTGCTGCAACCTCTCTGGTCCTTCTCAAGCTAACAATTTTCCCAGAGACAGAAAATGTGCATGCACTCCTTCCTCCTGTTTCCTACACTGAGCCTGGCAGTAGGGCAGCCTCACAGAAATTGCTTACCTTTCTTGTCCAGCTGTATCCCACAGCTGTAAGGCAACCTGGGTATTGTCCACCACCAGACTCTTCACCTGGTAGTCGATACCTGTCAAGGAGATAGCAATGCTCATAAGATAGGAAGGGGAGAGAGCAGCTTGCCATTGCAATGTCCAAGCTCAATGCTATTTAGTTCAGGGATATTTCAAGATTAATTTGAAATTGGGAAAGGGATCACCTTTACCTTTAGGTGGGCTAAATTACAGGCAAAACATGTGTCCAGGCTGACCTTCCCACCCTTCTTAGCCAGATGAGTCAGGAACACTATTACTTACCAATGGTTGCATTTAGCTCAGCCAAGAACCTGTCATAGCAGAAACGGTGGATGAAGGAACTCTTCCCAACACCAGAATTCCCTACAAACACCACTTTAAAGATGCGGTCTGGGGAACAGCTGGCTGGTTCCAGTGCCTGGAGCTACAAAGGAAGAAAGGGATGCAGTTTTGAAAAGCCTGGCTGCAGACTATGCTTTGATTTAGGCACTGGACCCTTCCACTACTAACCTATGGAGCTGAAGTTAGATGGGAAGAGAGACAGAAACACCCAAAGTCCCTGGTAGCAGGTGTCTGAGGAACAAGCCAAGTAATTAGACTCACCCTGGTTTCAGTGCCGAGAGGCTGTTCTCTAGGAGGCAAGGGAGCATCATCTAATCCATCTGCATTTTTTCGACAGTCAGCATCACCCTTCAAAGTCATTTTCAACCACTCAACATCTGCTGCCAGTGACCATCTCTCCTTGTCTCTGCTCTTCTCTCTAAAGTTTGTGATGCCTCCTTCTCCTGTTTTCAGCCACATCCTGTTGCCTGGGAAGTATTTACAGTTCTTTCTGTTGGGTTCTTCCACTGCCACATCCACCGGGAAGGTGAAAGGAGGGTCCTCAGAGGCCAGTTGTCTGTATTAAAGCCCACAGGCACCACAATAGGGTGGGAGGGGAGGGGGTGAGGGGAAGAGAAGGAGGTTGCAAATTCCCAAAACAACCAGCGCAATCCAATTAGCATATGTGCTGCGGCTGCAGGAACTCTGCTTCATATGTACGCTCCCCATGCTCCCTGTGACTACATCAACAGCACCCCTAGGGAAAGAGAGGCAGCTCACTTGAGCTGTGCTGTATTCATATAGTTTATTAATTTTAATAAAAATTCCAACCTTCTGTGTTTTTCAAGCTTCCTTTGCCTCCCACTCCTCCCAGTACTGAAAAAAACAAGGCAAAGCACACAAAGGTGGCAAAAGGAAAAACATTTTTTTCCTTCTTAAAGAAGCAACAACACCGCCTCTATTTTTTGTATCTAGTACAACACAAAAAGAACTAACAAAGGTTTTGAGGTTAGTGAAAAGCGCTTTGCCTGGAGGCAGAAGGACAAGGGCGGGCTGACCACCCTTGGGAGGCCGCCTGCAGCGTGAAGGCATAGTACTGCCCTCTGCTGAAGGCACACAGCCATGCTTCAGGAAACCGGCCCTTCACTCCCAAGCACTGCTGCAACAGAGTCCCGAGTTCCGGCAGCAGCAGCCTGTCACAGGCGTGCAAATTGCAGTGAGCATGCTCACACCAGAGTCACTTTGCCTGGCACTGGCTCTGCTCTGGCCTGTATCCACACCTGGCCGAGGTAAGGGAGCCTGAACACGAAAGATGTTTATCTTTTAATGCTTCCAACAACCAGCCCCTCTGTGCTCTCAACAGCAAGAAATTCCCAGGACCCCTGCCCAAGCTGTGGCAGCAAGGAAATAGGTATTGCACTGACTGTGCAGCACAAGAGCAGGCTGACGCACTTTGTTTCTTCCCTTACCACATCAGCTCTACCCCCAGTGAACAATCTTCCATAAAAGCAGCTAGAATAACCAATTTAAACTACTGAATCATTGCTGAGGAGCAAGGCAGCATCTTGGCTCTGCCTCGGCTTTCCATGGTTAAAGAACAAGACAAAGGGAGTGAGAAGGCTTAGAACTCAACTGAAGGGCTTTATCCACCCTCCACTGCCTTAATGGGCCAACAGGTTGCATTTGGAAGCAAATTAGAGAGACCAGAGACTGAAGAGACAGCCAGTCTCTTCAGAAGCAGTACATCCCATCTCTCCACATTTTTCTCTTGCTACTAGTGCAGAAATCAAGGCAACAACTCTCTTCCCTCACTCCTACGAGTACACCTCACCAGGACTGCAAAATTCACTTGCTGCCATGCTTACACTTTTTCCATGACAGGGAGCTCACGCTTCAGGTTGTCCTCCCTACATCTGTCCCACATGCCTGCCCAGAGCCGGGCCAGCTGGAATCGCTCCTGTTGAAAATAGACACATCCTCCCAGGCTCAGGATGTGGGGAAAAGACCCATCTCCCAGGGCTGGAAGGAGCCACAACAATGAGGGGCTGAGACTCAAAAGCCTCTTCTTCAGGGAGGGAAAAAAGTGACACACAGAACTTTCTGAACAGTAACTCCAGATCTAACGGATTTTACTCATGTTTCTCAAGCAATGTGGTGTGACACAGCACTTGGACAGAGACAGAACTAACAAATGATTCTCCCCTTCTCACATCGCCCTCACTGTTGGACTTCTCTACCTGTTAAGACTTTCTGGCAGGTTTACACCAGCAGCAGCAAGCAGCATTTTTGCAAGAAATAGCTGGGGAAGAAGATGGGAGAACTTCATTGTCTGATCCCATGGATAACATATCTGCCAGTCACACAGCCATGAGCTCTGCCTCAGAGCTGTTCAGCTTCCCAGCTGGGCTTAAGAATCAGCCCTGCTCCACAGTGCACCTGGTTTTCCACCAATCCATGAGCCCAGGAGCCTGAAACTTAATTCTTAAATGTCATTACCAGATTTGCAAGCATTAAGGGTGAGTCAAAGCTCGAAGAAACTCAGCCTGGGCCTAAGTCTCTGATTTGTACCAGGAGAAACTGGGAGGCAGTGGAACCTTCTGCAGAGACCTGGTGTGCCAGGTGAGCATCTGCATAGGTGTGGAGGGAGATGGGCAACATGAACCCACCTGGAGCTGGGCCCTCAGGGCTTTCAGCTGCCAGAGAGAACACAAACCTTGTGCAGCTCCTGCCCTCTCTCATGCCCCGGGAATATGGGCTCCGGCATAAGGTGCCAGTGGACAGGATTTCTGCCTGGGGAGGAACTGGCACACTTGGGAGACAATCCAGTCATTTTAACAGAGTTGCCTGATTCAGTGAGAGGCAGCCTTTGTGACTCCCATCCCATGAACACTCCCATAGCTTATGATGGCACTTAGGTTTGCTCCTCCATTGCTGCATATAGAAGCAGCCCAGAGGGGGGCCACCCTCCCACCCCCCATAGAAATTAGCTATCAGCATCCTCAGCTTCATGCTGAGCCACCACCATCTGATGCCAAGAGGGAGCTACAGCCACAGTCAAGCTGCACCCCCCCCATGCTCCCAAAACCAGCCAGCACCAAGGTGGGAGAACTTGACACAGGACACAACTTGACTGACAGGGTACTCCAGCAGGCACAGACTGACACCACAAACACAACACAAATGCCCATCTAACCGTTTGACCGGCTTGTCGTCCAGCAGGTAACTGCCTAGCACTGACCCTTTCTTCAACAGGGGCTTTCTGCTCTGAGGTGCCTGGAAGGTGAAAAGAAAAGGGATGAAGAATGTGATTAGGACCCAAGAACCTGATACCCCCAGTTAACCACTTGCCATCTTTGCAGACCACTTCAGGGAGGCGGAGCTGGAATCCTTGTAGCCCTACACCATACAGTGGTAGTGCCCTGCCAGCAGGCTTGAACGAGGTGAGCACAGGGCTTGCCTTTCTCAGTTCAGCTTAACTCATGCAAGAAGGCATTACTGTTGCTACGTTCCCCTTTGCAACAAAACCCGTCAAAACCGGAGATGCCCCAAACCGAACTCCAGCCAGAGGTTTTGTTTCTGTGGCTTGTTCTCCACTTGGTCTCACACCTGAATCTTTTCTTTCCCCTCCTGCCTTTCTATTATGCTGATGTTTTGTGGGACCCACCAATTGCCCTTTCCTCACAAGGCACTAGTATCCCTTCTCCATGAGTACTCACCCAGAGCTGCACATGCACCATAGGAAAGGAAGACCGCTCTGCAAAGGGCAATGCACATGCTCTGCCTTACACTAACATTCCTCTCCATGCTTTCCTCATACTTACCTCAGACTACACACTTCCTACAGCCAGTGTTTACCAGCTCCCCAGAGAAGGAAAAAGCAGGACAGCTCCTCTTGCAACCATCTTCCCCCTACACAGCAAATTTGTCATCCCCAGCAGAGTGAAAGATGAGCAACTTGCCTGAGATCACACAGAAAGTCTGTGGCAGAGAGAGGATTGACCTACCAGCTCCTCCAAAGGTCATGCTAAAGCCTAACCTCCCGCTCAGCCTCAAACGGACTGGGCAACTGCTCTGTCTACACACACTAAGCACAAAGTGAGAGACAGCATGGCAAGGTGCCCATCACCTCAGCCTTGGGGGAAAGGGAGATGTACTTGCTCTGTAAGTCTGGGGATTTCTGACAAGTCCGCACAAGTTATTTCTGGGGGTAAAGATGGTGAAAGAAGAGTTTGCAGCCTGCCAGATCTGCCTCTGGTAGCAGTTTTGAACTGACCAAACACCTGCAGGCAGCTCTGGACAGGCAGGACTTTGTGCTGCCCACAGCCCATGGCAGGACTACGAAGATTATTTCTTCAATAACCCCTGGCTTATTTTAAAAGGCAAAAGATTAAGAAGCTCCTCTGCTGGCCAAAACTCCCAGAACACCTTTACCACAATGCAGGCCAACAAAAGTAGACATTCTGGACACCATAGAGGGTCTCACCCAACTAGGAACTTTGAGGGGAAAAGTTCCAAATGTTTTTTTACATATTAAAGTGATGTTCAGGAGAAGTTCCAGCTACACAAACAATCCAGCATGGAGAGTTTTACAAATGTGGAGCATGTATCTTCCAAGGCAAAGGACTCCCAAGTGCAGAGAGAACCTTTGGTCAACACTAGTATCAGGCTATGGTTCAGCCAACCAGTGTGGATGGAGAAGGAACCCCTGAGAGAGTTTGAGCATATTCACTTAGGGACATCCTCTAGACACACAGAAACAAGGAACTTGTGTTACAGCCCACTAGAGCCAAGTCACAACCTTCAAGTCACCTGTGGAGCAAAGGGGATTGCAGGCAATCTGCTATAGCATGACCCTACTTGAAGAGAAAACAGCCTGAGGAGTACGTACCTGGGTAAGAAAGGAGAAACAACAGGGCATGTTTTGCCATTGGTTCTGCCATGCTTTATTGGCCTGTCAGGTTTGTGTAACACGTGGGGTTTTGCCAGAATGGTAAGGGGACAGACACAACATCACAGCTGTACAACACACGATGACAAGGATTCTACAACAACAGCACATGTACAAACATTTGTATGGGAAAGATTCTGGTTTATCAGTGAAATACAAATATGCGTCCAATATAGTCAAAGTCCCAAAACACTCTTCATGACAAGTAGACATGAAATTTGTTCTGTCACATAGAGCATGCAAGCATAACTCCATAGCCAGATGGGTCACAGGTGTGAAACTGAGCCCCACAGTGGTTTGTACACAGACCTAAATAGCCACATATTGCTATCTGTGACCTAGCCACTGGGACAAAACAGTGCCCCATGGTGCTGTGGGGCCAGGGTCTGCCTACCCTGGCAAGACCAGAAACTCTTATGAAGAGCAAGATATTGAGCTGGGCACTGAGAAGTGCAAAGGAGCAGTGACTGGGTTACTATCAGCCTTGTATAGCCCAACTCAGACATGCAACCACTTCAAAATCTTTCCTATAAAAGAACCACTGTTAATCACACCTTCATTTCACAGAAATAACACAACTCCTCCCAGCACTAAGAGAGGGAATTAAGGCCTTGGGTTTCTTTTTAGCCAGTAAAAACATTGATAGGCTCTGGCGAAGAGTGTGCCACACACTCCACCAGAAAGCTGGACTCTCCTTTTTTGCTGTAGGGAACTACTGCTGTTTTCTTGCCCCCTTGCAGTGGGACAGCCTGGACAGCAGATCTTCTGCAGGTGCATGGCAATAGCAGCATCTCTGTAATCCCCTGGAGTCCTGCTTTCTTGCAGACTGAAAAGAGAGTGGCCAACAAGATGTCCTGGCTGATAAAGAAAAAAATCCTTACTCTAATACAGGCTTCATCGGCTCAGCATGACACAGCCTTGACAGAGGAGCAGTGGTGGTAGGAGTTCACCCTGCTGCCCATCCTACTGTCAGCACAGGGAGAAAGCAGCTCCTTTGTACCCAGACTCTCTCTGCTAGGCTCTCTCTTAGGTCTCCTTGCAACTGTCATGTTTCAGAGTAGCCCTGAACACGTCCTGGCAGATGAAAAAGAGAGGAGAATAGAGGAGAAGCAGACAAGCTTTGCATACACAGAGGTACATACCCAACTTTGGTCTCCACGGGCCACCCGCCCCACCCACAGGAACCCAGAAGCTGGTGATGCACTTTGCATGGAAAGAGGAGAACAAACTATTTTCTTTGCCTGCTTGCACTGGATTCTGGTACACAGTGACTGTGTTTATTACTTCTCCAAGAGGGAGCAGGAAGCTCTAGTGTACATACACATATTTAGCAGCTTAAAAACATCAGAAAAAAAAAGAAAGAAAAAAATAATCTTTCAGATTTCGGAAACACACACACAAAGGCACATACACCCCCACCCCCCTCCATTCAAAACAGTTACTGAAATTATTTTATATAGCTGCCGCTCCACTTGGAGAAGAATTCCAGCATCTCCCCCAGCAGGACATCTTGTCCCATATCTGGGCACAATCCCTGTGCTTCTTCCATGTTTCTTTACACACCAGCCAGAAAGTATCTCACAGCCTACCACTGCCTGTCCTCACTGCAAGACAGCTACTTCCAGATCTTTAAGTGGGGCATGGTGGCAGAGCAGGAAAAGTCACATGGTGGCAGGGATGGGTCCAAAAAGAGCACAGAGCAGCCTTACCAGTGACATTTGGGAACACCAAGACTTTTTCATTAAAAAGAATAATAAGAATTAAAAATAGATTACATATTCATACTTATCTTGGAGACTGGGAAAGACGAGAGATGGAGTGGACTGTTCCAGATGTCAGAGGCCCCCTACTTTCTCCTAGCCCCCTGACACAAGGCTTACTGCTTCACCACCATCCCAGAAGAGTTCGTAGGAATGGGGAGCTGCCCCAGAGGAACATCTGCAAATCTCTGCTACAACCTCAAGGGGTCACAGAAACTCTAAAACCTTCCTGTGCTCCTCTACCCCCAGTCAGCTGGCAGCACATATGGGAATCCATCATCTTCATCACCCAGGTCCGGGGACGCATCCAGCTTCACTCCCCTCCTTGCATATGCCCCGTGCTGTTACAACACACAGACCCCATGTGTACAGAAGGCAGCACCCACTGCAGCCCTACACGGGGCTGTGTGACAGTCACAAGCTAATATACCTTGGGTTAAACCCAGGTGTTTTGCAAGAGCAACCTGCAGAGCTTGTCCCCAGCACCAGCAGAGAAGTGCTGCAAAGTCTGTATTAAGTACCACACCAGGCCTCCTGAGCTCAGGTCATTGTCCCCCGAGGAAGTGACAGGCCCCCGAGTGGTGAAAGCAACAGCAGCAGATGAAAGGAGGGTGGTTGGGAATTAGGGTTTTCTTTCTTAGACTAACCAGCTTCTTGGCTTCAAAAGCATCTCGCTCATCTCGAAGTTTCTTGTTCATCTCTCTGCTCCAAAGGAAGACACAGGAGAGACACAATGAAGTACTCATCAGTAACAGAGTAAAGAACATTTGAAAACAAGAACAGAAAGGAAGCTTGGGAAACAAACAGATGTTATTTACTGCCTGACATACTGGGTTTTCCATGTATATCTCAGCTCAGGTAATGGGCTCCACATAGTTCCTTAGCCATCAGGAAAGACTAAACTTCGCCAGTGGAGGGATTACACAGCCTGTATTATGCCAGAACTGGCCAGATGCACAACTCTGTCTGGACCTAGAAAAACAAGCAGTGTCTGAGCACTGCTTGAATACACTCTCATAGCTTTCTGTGGGAGAAACAAACGCAGTGCTGAAACTTCAGCCCCTTCCACACACAAGGGCTCAGCATTTTCCCCCAGCCCCATTCTTACCTGAGGAGCTCCAGCTGCCGAAGGAGGCTTTGTTTCTCTTTCTGCATGTTCTTGGAGACTCTAAACACATCCCTAGGACAAAGAGGATTATAAAAGGGGAAGTAAGATAATAGGAGAGGAAATACAAAGATCTCTTTCTCAGGGACACTCATGGTATTCTTAAAGATAAGGGCCTGCCCTATCCTACGAGGATTCAGAGGAAGCAGCACTGCTGTGGAAGCTGGGATGGCTGGGTTGTATGCCATCTCTCCTTTCACATTCCAGTTTCCTCAGCTGCTGTAGATGGGAAGGATGCTTACTATCATCTGGATCCAAAACACCCCAATGTTTTAGCTACACATTATTAGATTAAGCCCAGAAACAGGAACACAAGTGATGAGAAGAGGATCTGTAGGTACTTTATAGAGGCAATAATGAACTAGAAAATATACGGAGAAGAAGCCATATTAGGTTGATGATCATCTGTATTTTCTACACTGCTTTACTACCCAAATAGCAATAAACATATTCACCTCCCACTATAGGCAGGTGGGAGGTAGCACTATTGCTCCCTCTTGAGGCTCATAAGACCCCTGGGATGTTACTACTTTTCCTCAAGAAGAAACAGGCAATCCTCTGATGAGGCCAAGGCCTCTAATTAGAGATCCTTATTCTTTAACTACTTGCTTGCCCTTCCTTCTTTATCTGAGTTCCTGTCCTGACACCCCCTTCCCTGCCCATTCTCACTTGTCCTTCTGCTCTTGCTCAAGCTGAGCCTCTTTCTGGAGCTTCTGTAATTGCCCCTTCACTGCCTCCAGCTCCCACTTGCTTTTCTCCAGCTCTTCCAACAGGTTCTCATTCAGGTGCCGGAGCCTTTCATTCTGCACACGGGTCTCCAGCTGCTCCGAGTTCAGCGACTGTAGCTGATGTTCCAGCTGCAATGGGAGGAGGGCTGCTTAAACACAGGGTTTTGTGCTACCGTCATGCTGAAAAAGCAGATGTAAGTAACAAGGCAGAAGGGAGGTAAACACAACTTAGGTCTACAAGACCACCAGTGGCATAGAGAAGGTGAATTGGAAGCAATTATTTCTCATCATGCCAGCCCTGGGGAGCAAGCAATGCAGTTATTAGACATAGCAAAGGAAGTGCTTCAGGCAGCATGTGAAGCTTCTGCTGTCAGCCATTGTAGAAATCAGAGTGCAAATAAGGGTCAAAGGAAGACTGGGAAATTTGGGGTGGAAGAAGGGGTGTATCCATCAGGACTTATTAAGCGCAGCTGCCAAAATGCATCTCTAGTTTGGGGCCTTCCTGAGCCCATGGCAGCTGAAAGGGGAATACATGGAAGTGCCAGGCATAACTCACACTACACCTGGGAAGTCAAGTGATTGGGTAGCCTTTACCACTGCTGGAGATAGGACCTTGGCCTAGAGATATTGTTTAAATGCCACTGGGGCACAGCTACACTCTAGGTAGCAGAAGACCCCAGCACAACTAACAAGCCTGATTTGGGAAGTTCAAAGCCTGTTGTCATGTACTCAGCCAGTCATGTGATTCCTCACAAATGACTGGCATAGTCTGGGAAAGAGTCAAAGCCATGCAGCAGACAAACCCATCCACCTCATATGACAAGTAGGGCATCACAAGAAGGATCACATTGACAGTTCAGCCATACCAGCTAACCAGAGCCATCTGCTAAAGCTGGTGCTACGCAGAAGTGGTGGTACCTATCCAAGAATTTACGAATTCCCAAAATAAAATTATACAGCCCATGCTTGCAAACAGAGAAGCAGCAGGAACCAGTTCTCATCAGTGTAGTAGGTGGCAGAGTCAGCCTCCACATTTATACCTCCAGCTTGCCTTTTCTCTCAGTGTACCTTCTCCTCCTCTCAAAGGGAAAGTAAAGCAGCACACTGTAGCACAAAATAAAGCACTTTTTTCTTGCTGCCCTGCTCTCTGCCAGAACACAAGAGACAATGGTTGTGCGCAGGGGTGGACAGAGCTGATATTTCCTAGGTTCCTTGAAACACAAGCCCCATATCTCTCCCCACTGAGGCTACAAGTGTTAAGTTGCACCCATCTTTGCCTGAAGACTTCCAATCCTTTGGACATCAGCATGACCGCATAAGGATGGGTAGTGAAGTTGAGACTAAGAAACAGGGACCCCTGCCCAAAGCTTTTGGATCTTTCATTAAGCTAGGGGACAGGTTCTAAGTAAAGCACACCTGCTGCTCCCTAAGAAACCTCTATTACACACAAGTCTCCCGCTTATGTTGTCTGTACTTGGAAGCTATACTGTGGAGCAGCACGATCACAGTACTGGTCTTACGCCACAAGAGGGACCTGATTATCTACATGCCTTAGTGCAAGTCTCAGAGTTAAGAGAACCAGAAACGACCATTCGAGTAAGACTGTCCATGTAGCCTAGTACTCTGCCTTGATCCATAGCAAGAAGAGGTGCTACCTAGGAAAAGCATGCCTATGACCCATTCCTCCTGATACAGCCCCAGCATCTATGGTCCCTGGACTGGGGACGCTAGAGGCCACATCCATGACTATTCCTTCTTTTGATGAATACTTATGAGCCTGTTCTCCATATTTGTTGTCCAATCTTTTTTAAATGCTGACACTGCCTGCCTCCTGTGGAAAAAAAATCCAGCACTAATCTCTGTGTAAATAAGTATGTTCTTCTAAATCAAATTCATATTGGTCTCACGGAGTGTCCCTAACCTCCCCTATTGCAGGATTTAGGGAGTAACAGTTCTATATGAACCTTATCCGCCACCTTCCCAAGTCTATAAAGTTCACTCATATCTTCCCCCAGTCTCCTCTTCAAAATCAAGTCTAAGCTTTCCTACTTTCTCTTCCTAATGCAGATTCCCATTTCTTTATTCATATTAGTTCTCTGTACCTTCATACTCAAGAAGGACACAATGGAGCTAGAGGAAACTAGAACTGCACATACCAACTGAGGCACATCCAGGGTATAGGTAGCAGGAAAATTCTGGCCTCTATCTTATTCTCACTATCCTTCCTGATAGCACTGAAGTTTTGCCAGCTTTTCCAGGTGCTACACAGCAAGTTGATGATTTCAGAGAAGTGCTGTTTCATCCATATCACAGCTAGGTATCCAACTTGGATACCCCTAGTCACTGGCATCTTATAGGTACCTTCCATGACTTGTTTTTGTGGGGGTCATGTCTCAGTTCTTCAGACCAAAAGGAAAAAGACCTCCAGAATGGACCATCCCATACAAGTATCCATGCCAGGGATGGACAAAGGGAAGTTTCTGCTTTGATCTTCTCTGTGACTGATTAATCAGTATGTCATTAGGTGCTGGAATGCAAACATATGGTATCTACAGCTCCAAGCATCACAGAACTGTTCACTCTGGGTTATTCTGGAGCAGACAGAAAACAGAAACTAGAGAAATTTGGCTCTTGTATGTCCATACACAACTTTCTTACACACCACAGAAGACTCCAAACTCATAACTTCCAAATTTTTAACCCTGTCTTCCTTGCGAAATGGTTATTGTATGACTGATAGGAGGATTGTGTCTAGAGAAAACAAAGCAGATAAGAAAATGTGTAATCAAAACATTCACAGTTAGACATTACAGTAGAGGACAAACCAATCACTTGACAAACCACTTCAACTCCTTCTTCAGAGACAGAGAAAACTAGACTAGCTAGCAGCAGATTAGCTAGTACAAACCCTCAGCAGATGAAAACCATTTTCAGTCAGGAAAGACCTTAGCAGGAAGACAGTAGAAGGGGATGTGCTTCTTTAGAAAGGGTTTAGGTCTTGTTACCTTCTTCTGGCGGTAAAGGATTTTCTCCAGCTCCTGCTCTTTGCTGCATAGTTCCTTTTGGAGCAGGTTACTCCTGTCATGTCTCAGTGCTTTCTGCAGAGGTAAAGATAGAGCTGCGCATACAACCAGCACAGTAAGAGCTGTTCTTGGCCAGATAGGCCATCACGTCTGCTTCAGAACACAGAAAGTTTGACTTCCACCAAGAGGGATGAGGTACCTGGCAGATCAGTCTCTCCCTTTCTGCTTTGATCTGTTGCTCCATTTCTTCATAAAGGCACCTGACTTCTCGGTCATGGTCTGTTTCCTTCCTACAAAAGGTATGGTGCACACAGGTCAGGAGAGAGAAAAAGAATACAGAAAGGAAACAGGAGAGGAGGGTGGAAACAGATTCCCACTAACAGCTGCGTAGCATTGAGTAGGATTCCAACCAGATCAAATGTTATGAGTGGACACTGATGCAAAACAAATCTGTGGGGATCAGATCAAGATAAAGAGTCATTTTATTAAAGCAAGAAAAATCTCTGTGTCCTCTAACCCAGCCTCAACTTGCATTTGACACAGCATCCAAGCATCAGCTGGTTCCTGACAGCAAATGGTCATGATGTTCTTACCGCTTGAGTGCCTGTTCCATAGACTCCTTCTCGTGATTCACCTCCCTTATGTATGATGAAACACGCAACAGAAACTCTTCAAAATTGGATAAGAGCTCCGGACGCTCTTTTCGTAGCCGAGCCCAGAGCTCCCGAATCTCTCGTGGACTGGAGCAAGCATGTGGGAGAGAAGGAAAGCAAATGAGTTTGTGTCATCTTATGGACTGTTATTCCAACTCCAACATGCACTCAGGACAGACAAACTGCTCTTCTCTTGTGACAACTTTCATTACATCATCATAGCAAAGAGGGAAGTTGGACAGTGATGGAGCATGCATGTGAAGTGAGATCTACTGTAAGGTTAAAATAAAGGAAGTCATCTGAAAGAAGACTAGGAAGAAAGAAATCTAGGAAGCAAACCTGGAATTATTATTTTTTTAAGTATTCCGCAATAATGCATTTGGTGTCTAACCTTGGAGAAGACTTGGTCTAAGATTTGGAGAAGAACATTCAGCAAACCTGCTGTGAGCTATGGTCAAGCAGCAAACTGTTGTAGCTCAGGTATTTTAGCACATATCACATAGGTGTTTCTCTCAGGACTGTATTTATTTATTTTACAGGTATGGAAACTGGGGCACAAAAACAAAAGAAGCAAATTTTCCTAGGTGTCTCATCAGGATAATAATGGAGGCAGCCCTGGAAACCCAAAGTCTTCTTTTCTGAACATGAATTAACAACATTGTTTTGGCAATTAATTCATCGCAACTTGAACACAGCACTTACAAACTTACTCTTTTCTAAAGAGTCTTATAAGCCTGCAGACATCACTTCATGCGTCTTTTCAGGGAAAAGCTTATTATTTATTTATTTATTACATCCATTAAGTACTTTGGAGGAATTGAAATATATCTTGAAATATACGGAATAATTATACCTATAGATATTTTTGTCTAGGTGTCTCCCTTAATATTCCCTATGAAAAAGCAAACAAAAATCCCAACCAAAAAGCTGTTGATGCCCCCTAACACCCCTGCATGATAGCCTCCTTTTTCTGTCCCAGATTGAAACAGCACTTCATAAAAACTTCATGGTTTTGATAAAAGAACATTTTGAGTCCTGGTAATAAACTAAACAATTTATTTCTAGCAAAACTAGTGAAGATAGTTCAGATTCCTGCTCTGACCCCAGTTAGCTTCTGTTTTATATTACTTCTTTACAACAGCTGGCTTGGCACAAAGGCATGACATGAAGTTGCTACTGAACTCATTGCATAAAACTGCAAGTAAGCGGTCCTAATAAAGGACAGGATAACTCCACTCTAAGACTTGATGCTTCTCAAAGCAGTTATAAACAGCAGCGACTGTTTCTCCAGAACAGTAACATGGCCTTTCACAGTGTCATCTCATAATCTGAGGCACAGCAGCTTTACAGAATTCTTCAGGACAGAAGTTGTTTAGCATTATCAGACACATGCAGATGCTTTGCATCACACTGCAAACGAGACAAAAAGTAAAATCTGTTTTGTGACAGATGCAGCTCTGTAAGCAGCAAACTCCTCCACTCTCAGCTGCTGTCTCCAGTCATGTCTGTCTCCTGCCATACCTGGGCTGCTCCCTGGAAACTGACAACACTATCAGACTACGATGTCTGAAACAAAGGGCTCCCACAGATGTAGTTGGGCATCCCAGTTGGGCACCCCAGCCCCAGCAGACATGCATCAGTAAGAACCAGTTACACTTCACTTGGAAAGCTCTAAAAAAACGGTGGATGACACTGGGGCCAGAAGACTTTACTGGGGCCACCTGCAAGAGCATTAATATCAAGTTTCAAGGCTTAGGTGAGCATCCATTGCCCAGTTTAGCCTTCCACACCCTTCAAGATCAACCCACTCACATGCAGCACTTTGACCACAAATCCTTCACAGAGACTCTCAGAACTAAGATTGTCTGAACATATGTGAACAGTCACACACCATTTTGGAACAGACAGCACACTTAATCCTCCTTACCTTGTCTAACCCTCACATGCTCCTTTTCATTTGCTGTGTGCAGATGGGCTTCCATGCCATTGTTACATTTTACAGCTGTGGTATGAACCCTAGTTTGGGAAACTCTGCAAAAATCACTGCACAAAAAGTAACTGATAACTGATGAGAAAACCCAGACTTCACTGCATTCGTCACCAAGCATATGAAAACCCAAGACAGCAGTACAGAAATTCCAAGCAGTACTTCAGAGAGCAGTCAACGCAGTTCACCTCTTTGGTCTTTGCTGGTGCTTTGAAGTTTTAGTATTGCAAGATCAAAACACGTTAGAAGCAATGTCATGTGACTCCTCTACTTACTCTTCAAACATTTGGACTGCTCCAAGCTGCTCCATCATGGAACAGAATCGTTTCTCTTCATCATCATCTGCCGGGTCCAAGTCATCTGACCAGCCTGATTCAAAGGTCTCCTCGCGTCTGGAGCGATCCATTCTCCCAGCCCCTTGACACAATTCAATCCCTATTAACTTTCCTAATGGAAGAAGGAGGGAAGAAGGAGAATAAAGAAAGTCAAATTGGACGTCATTTAATAAGCTATTTATAAGGCAGCACAACAGGGCTCCGTGAGAAGCTGCCTGCATGCTGCTGGTGTAGAATATACCTCCTGGTCATTAAGGAGCCCCTGTTCTGACATCCTGGGTGATGTCAGTGTCCAGTCTGCAATGCTGGGATTGAAACTGGCTCCCAGCCCAACAACAGGCTGTTAGGGCTCTGTTTACATCTGTGTGAAGATGATCTACCACCCTTGCATGTGAAGCATGCAGCATTAGGTCACTGTACTCCTATGGAGCAGCACTGAGGGTTCAGTTATTAATGGTCCCACAAGCTGCTTCTGCGACTGCAAGCCCAGCACTGAGTAACACCATGCCTCAGTTCCCCAGCTTAAAAAAGCGAGGAGATCATTACCCCTCCCTTCTCATGTGCTACATCTGTTCTGATTCAAGTGCTACAAAACAAGGACCACCTCTTGCTAGGATTGTGTACAGTGTCTGAGCAAAATGAACTTCCTCCCTGAGCACTCCATCCTGCCCCATCCCACGTACGGATGGCTTCCAGCTATCTGGATCCTGTTTCATGCTGAGACACTAATGCCATGAGAACGTCATGCTATGCAAGGCACGTGACAAATATTGGTGCTGGGAACAAATTCTCAAGGAAACAAATCAAGCAATCCTACTCAAAATGCAGGCCCCCTTCCTGCATACAGAGGCCAGACCTCCATTAGCAGCTATTTTTCCTTTCCAAAACATATCTGCTTGGTTCAAAAGGCGTAAATGACATCCTGACTACAAGGCAAAGAGCCAAGGATGTTCAGAGACCAGATGAGAACATGAAGCTGCTCTAAGGGGAAAAAAATATTCACTATTTGTGTACCTTAAAGCACAATTTATAGTTATATTTTACTAAAGGTGATCTTGCACTCTCATCCCTGCCCATGGCAGGAGGGTTGGAACTTGACGATCTTTATGGTCCCTTCCAACCCAAACTATTCTATGGTTCTATGGTTCTTAGTTCTGCATGTCCAGGATTTAGCCACTTCTCTCCCACTCTTGAAATGTGCTGTTAGAAAAAACCTGCTAAATGGAGATACAGAGCCCTGCTCAGCTCAGAGTAGGCCTGAGGCTCAGACAGCTAATTAAGGAGATAGGCTTAGATTAGGCACTTCAGTGTCTGCTTTAAAGAGTCATTATGTCTCATTATCTCTTTTACAGTTGGGAAAACTGAGGTAGAGAATGGCCTGAAGATTATTTTGACATCCTAGAAGGATTTCAGATCACTTTAAGTTGAACAATTTAAATGCATGCTCTTTTGTCAGAAGTGCAGATGTACCCTGTAACCTCTCAGAGTCCATGCAAGAAGCCCTCTCAAGAAACAGACTTGATTGCAGCTTCCCTTGATTTCTGCCCCCAGACACTCCAGAAGGAAGACAGCAATATGTAAGCCAAACTCTTGAGTTAGGGGCAAAGCCTGAAAAGTATTTCCACGAAGCCAGACACAGAAAAATCACCACAAATGAATGCAAAAATGAAGTGTTTTCCCTAGGCTGAAGCAAGTCCCATGGAGCCAGGCTGCCACCATAGGTGGTACCTGACAACTGGGGGCTGACACAAAGAGAAATCTTGCCTATGTCTACCAGCAATGGCATTGAGGCAGGTACCCTCATGATGTCCATGTGCCAGACGATGAGATTTGGGAACACGGAGGGCCTACTAACAGGACTCCTACTAGCTTTGAACAGCACTGCTACCAGCTGGAGACAGTTACCAAGAGGCACATTTCTGTCCCCTCATCCAGCCAAGGTCCTCATTGAGATGAACAGCTGTGGATCATACAGCCAGATACAGGCTGAATTATGTACCATCTCCGGTAGGAGGTGTTCGAAAGCTGGCTCTACCAGGTAGGCAGGTAACAGTTGTAGAGGAAGGCAACACAAAGCCTCCGGAAGGGGGATAACACTGTTGCACACGCATCTTCTCCAATGATATTCACATAAGCATGGAGCATTGCCCTGCATAGCTAGAACAGCTTCAGCAGAACATAAAACATCATGTCACAGGTGGACGTTTTCCTTCCTCTGCCTCTGTGGAGTCCTTACCTAGCCCCAAGCTGAACTCCACGGGTGTCAGGTATCCCTTATTGTTCTGTTCCAAGCTGTCAAAAACAGTTTCCAGTTGCTCAAGGGTTAGGGGGAGTTCACTCTGGAGCCGCTGCAAAGACAAAAGAACGAACAAAAGACTCAAGTCTTCCTTGTGACTAGCTCTTGTCCCTGACATCCTCAGCTCTGGCCCACAGTGATGTGCCCTTTCAGCACTGCATCCTGGGCAGGATGCAGTAGTCTGCCAGTACAACCAAGTGATGACGCAAATACCCACTGATACGGTGACACTTTCCATTACTGGTGATCCAAGCAGGACTGCAGAGAGGGAATTTTGGGTTATTTCCTTTGGAGGGAGCTCTTCCTCCTGCAATTCACAGCCACTGCCTGTAGCTCACTGCCTGCCTTCCTCTACCCCTGCCCAAAGGTTGCTGCTCCTTGGGGCATTGCCAGCCTCCTGTGACCACTGCTGCTCCCAAGAGAGCTCTCTTTGGACACATCAGGTACCAGCTCCATCTCTTTGGCCAGAGAGGGAGGACAGACTTGTGGGCGTCTGGATTCAGTCCCCAGCTCTTGCAGGAAATCTTGCAAATCATAATCAAAATGTTCAGTCAGTAACAGAGAATTAGCTTTCTTTTGTCATCTTCTGCCTGTTGGGACCATATCATTATTCCCACAACACAGACAAGGAGCAGAGACTTCCTTTCACAATACATGTGCAGAGCACATCATGTGAAGGGGCACCTGAAAAAAGCTTCCAAATAACAAGATGGGTAGGCTAAAGCCTCCTCACTGTCTGTTGAGTATGCAGCTTTAGGTAAAAGCTTATTAAATATTTATTAATGTAACTACACAAAATTAGGTATCACACAACCCAAACCAAAGTGTGTCAGTAATTAAACCAGCATGGGCCTGCCAAGTATTCATTATAGATGGTGGGAAAGATGGGACAGAAGAAAAACAATCCACATGTAACCTTCCTGATAAATCATTAAAACAAAACTAAGAAAGAACTACAGAGATTCTGTTAACAAATACTGTCTTTAACAGGAACCAGCAAAACATCATTCTACAGCAAAGTGACAGGTCAGGCCTAAAGTGAGTTTTTGAGGTCAGGCTTTAGCTATGATGGAGACAAAAAAGATATACAGCTTTTTTTTTTAAGAGGTTGGTAGGCTTTTTTCCCCTTGTTGATTGTGGGGGATTTGTTTTGGTTTTCCAAATTAAACCAAAGCTTTTCCCTGCCCACATTTCCCATCCACTGCTTGCTTCATGCTCGCAGGAACTGTTGCATTTTTTTTTAATTTTATGCATTCCTTAAAAATCTGGAATTGCTGTCCCACTTGTCCCAGGAATTCTCTGGAGGTCCAAGGCCCTCCTGGGATTTTGGCTCCTAGCAGCTGGCTGTGGCAGAGTTTTGCTCCCAGAAACCTGAATGAGACACAGCTCACCTGCACCTCCACCCTTGTCAAAAGTAAAGATAAGCAACATTCTCTCCTCTTCTGCCACACCTGCCTTTACAGCTCCTCCCAGGACACAGGAAGGATTTTTTCCCTCACCTGCATGTCCACCTTGGTGATAAAACCCTTCTCATCCTTGTCACACAGCTGGAATAGCTCCCTTGCCTTCTCAAGCATCTCCACCTGCACATCTTCCAGTTTGCTCATCTGCCTGGAAGGAGAAGCACCAGGAGCCACCCCATCCTCCTCATCCCCTTCCTCTTCTCCTTTCCATCGGACGTATCCCAAGAGCGCTCCGCTCCGGTTCTCCATCTTCTCAAAGTCTTTTTTCCCAGGGCAAGGGCAAACGGAAGAGCTGCAGGGCAGGAAATAGAGAAACCCCAGTCAAACATGACCCTCCACTTCCACCCCATGTATCATCTGGTTACATGCTTTGTTAGTTTGAAAGAACAATATTCAGCATCTGTATCTGGGCTAGATGACCTTTAAAAGTTCCTTCCAAACCAAACTGTTCTGTGATTCTATGATCTGTTACTGGGGGTGTGTGGAGCTTGTGTCAGAGATACATACCGCACATAGGTACACACTGTATACAACATGGATGTAACCAAACCCACCTCACAGCCGTTACCCTTCATACTAATGACCTCCAGACCATTGCATGGAGCAAGGATGCTCTTTTGCCATCTTTCCTCCTCTGGCTCAGACAGGGCAGTCTGAGCTCTCTGCTGCTGAAAGCCAGATGCCAAGGGAAGGTTTCAGCTGACACAAGAGGATGAGAGGGGAATAATTAAAGCCTGCAGGTAAATCTGCGTGGGAGAAAATAAGGATGCTGGGGAGGGACTCTTCATTAGGGACTGTAGTGATAGGACAAGGGGTGATGGGTTCAAACTTAAACAGCAGAAGTTTACATTAGATATAAGGAAGAAGTTCTTTACTGTAAGGGTGGTGAGGCACTGGAATGGGTTGCCCAGGGAAGTTGTGAATG